>JAFELL010001717.1:0-47036 GCA_019059645.1 Caranx melampygus
GCGGACAAGTTCAATGCAACACTTTTGTTTTTACTCCCATCTTGGATTTCTAATTTCAAATGTCTTGGTGAGATGAAAGTAGCCCTGTTATCATCTATGTCATGTTTTCAGCATATGATGTGACACTCTGTCCCAGACTGATTAGCATGACAAAAGAACACAGGAGCAATAAACCAAGTGTGCATGTAGGAAAACTCGATGCTGTATATTGAATATTCAGTTATGAAGGTGTTTACAATGGCAACAGTGAACCAGCATTTATGTCACATATAGATAACAACTGTCCAACCACCAGCCAGAAACTCAAACCTAGCTAGACCACCTACAACAGTAAAATGCTCCGCTCCTAGTTGGTGCAGATTTACACCTGTAAATCCTATATGGAGCTATTCTTTGTATTTTGTGCCCAACCCTGGATGGGAGGTTTTACCCAGAACTTCAGTTACACACTCATTCAGATGCTGGGCTTTGATTCTCTAACCTGTCTGAACCTTAAGAAGCAGTGAATTTCTCCTCATAAAATGTCTTTGGTTTAATTGTTGTGTTTTATGAAGGAGTGATTGATGCCACATGGGTCAAGGAAGCAATTCTAAGACCTGTTCTGTCTTTGATTATCTGCTGGGACGAAATCCTCTACTGCTAGACAGTCTCATTTTAAGTTTAATGATGCTGCTGTCTCAGATTGTTGCTGGTTTGATTCCTCTCTCAACCGTCTCTGGCCTCTGTGCCTGAAGTAAAAAGAGGTTGTTTTCTAAATGGTGGTGGAATAATTCAGTCTGTAAATGAACTATTGCATCCTCAGTGAGCTTGTAACAGCATGTAGGAGTTCATTACATGACACTGTTTTCCTGCATGTGCACAGAGTTTGAGGATGGAAACAATTTGTGGATGTTTGAAATCTGAAAACATGATCAAAGGCTGCAGAGCAAAAATGAGTGTGGACAAAAGTGAACATGTCTGTAAAAGCATGAAGTTCAGTGGAGCTGCTCATCTGCTCCCTCGGGCTGGGCTGTGGGCTGCAGAGAATTGGATGTTTGGTTGAAAAAGGTATTTCAACCACCACCAATATATTACAAATGAGTGAGGAAGCAACATGCTCCGTACAATATAATAGAACACATTACAATAACTTGAGGACGTTGAATCACATAAGCAGAGTACTGTACAGAGACTAGAGGAGAGGGTTTCATGCTCATTGTGACATCATTCTCTCCATCTCTTTATTTTTCATCATTATGTCTTTCTCCCCCCTCTTTTCTCTGCCTGTGTCTCTGGCACAAAGGACAGTCAAGAGAGACTTTGGACATAACAATGAACAAGATCCTAATTTTTCGCACACAGGCACAAAGAGGCATGTACTTTCACAGAGCCCAGACTTTGACCTCAGTTCTTCAACTTTTATTCCTCTGTCTTTCTCTCCCCTCATTCATCCCGCAGGGAAAGAGGAATAGAGGACTCCCTCTGCCAGATACATCAGCCCAGTAATTCACTGAACCACAATGTGTCTGTCTGTGTCTGTTTTGTGTGTGTGCACCACTTCACCTCCTGTCTTTTTCTGAATGAAAAGGGCATCAGATATAACCCACAGCTGGGCCAGCAGGACACAGACTGTGCAACACTGGGCCTCTGTAAACAACTTCTGTCAAAGTTCCTTTCAGCAGCCACTAATGCTCCTTCTGCTTAATCAGATTGAGCCTGCCTGGTCTAGAAGGAGTATAGATATCTACATTATATATATACTGTATATATCATATCATAATCTAGACTATCTTCCTGTAAGAAAGAAGCCCACTCATTCTTATGGCCCACAATTAAGTTTTGTTGCCCAGCAACAAAACTTAATTGTGGGCCGGAGCCTTAACAGGACATTAACGTTTAAATAATAAATGGTATCAAGGAAGTAGGCCCTTCTTTTTTCCGTCCCTGAGTGAGATCTGTAACTTGTGTTTAAACCTAATCAAGCCATGACTGTTAACATGATCATGGTGATTACTGGTGGTATGCATCTGTTGGCACAGTGGTGTGTTTAACCATAACTCTGACTCTGACTAATCAAATTCAGGCTTATTTGTAACACATGGCTGACAGATAATTCTTAAATTCTTAAGCAAATGTCAATATACAGTTACACGCAGAAATCCCAGGGCTGTCCCCTTTAATACCATCAATATCATCGTACTGAAGTAATATTATACTTGATCAAATGCTTGTGGAGGTAATAAGTATACGTTTCTAATGGCTTCATCTTTCCTTGTGGCCTGCTACTTCGACGCCACATGCTGTCTGCTACAAGTGGTGTTGGCTCAGAGAACAGAGAAAGAGATACATGCAATAAAACACAAAGGAAGCCCCAGACCTGAGCTCTTGTTTGATATGCATTTTTTATTTCTCCTTGCTATTTGGCTTATTGGACCCTGATAAGTATAAAACTAAGCATCATACATGGTGTAGTTTTAGAGAAAAATGATGATGTCCAATAAACACAATAAAGTCACCTTTGTGCAAACCTCTTTATTTCCACCCAGATAGCAGTTTTTTTTTTCCTGACTGCTTTTGCATGTATTTATAACACATACAAACATATTTGAACATGTTTTGAAAATCACGGTGCAAAAAACAATATGAAATATCAACAATTTTGCCCCTTTTGGACATTAAAGTAAAGTATGGCTCATTAGAAATGCTGTAAACAGTTTCAAAACTGTCAAAAACATGTACACACCTATGTGTGAAAGGCTGTGTAACAGTTGCGATCAGCTTGCAAGCACAATGCACTTGGTTCTCCCAGTGCAGCCTGCTGCTTTGCAGCATGCTGCATTCTTCAGCTAATCATCTCTGGGAGATGTGCATTGGCCCTCCTGCGGACTGAGACATGGGCACTGTCATCACTCAACGTTTTTTTCCCTTGTTTCCCTTCTTCCTCCGACACTTCTGAAAGGTCTGCATCGTTTTCCTTGACTGCGATGCCCACTTCCATACGAACTCAAGGAACTGCATGATGCTCTTCTTTGGTTCACCACATGCTGTTAGATCTTTGTGGTAGAGTAGCCAGCTGTTGGCTAAAGCCACATCTGTGAAGTGCTTTAGCATCCGCATTGTCCACTTCTTAGTACGGGTGCTCATGCAGTAGTAACTGATCATTCTGTCAACCAAGTCAACTCCACCCATCTTGAGGTTGTACTCACAGACAACACTTGGGCCCAAGACAGACACATATTGTTTCAATTTTTTGTCCCAGAGCTGGCAGGTGTCTTCAAGCTGTTTACCATGAACAGCAGACATCCTCAGTACTGGTTTGTTGTCATACCACTTAACTACACACAACTTTCATCTTCAGTGGAAACTTCTGTTGAGGTACCTCTTCCTGTGTTTTACATAGTGGGTAACTTCTGCACTGCTGCAGCGACCCGGTTCTTCATTACTGTACCAGTCATGTACCACTCCTTCTTCATCATTCATTCCACACCTTGGATGCTTGTGAAGAACCGTCACAATACACTTTTGTGCCACGATGCAGAGTTTGACACAGACGAGCCATCACTAAGCCTCCCAAACCAGGACCCTCTGGCTCTTCAACCTGCTCAAGCAGTGCACCTGTACCTTGATACAGATCAAAATCCAGCACAATGCCATCTGCTGTAGCACAAACAAAGTTCTTTATGCCAACTGGGTTTGGCTTCATTGGCAGATATTGTCTACTCGACAGGCTCCTGTGAAAGGTATCATCTGCTCATCGATGGATACGCATTCAGGTCGAGTCTGAGACCTGCAGCCTTGCAGAACCCGATCCAGAAAAGCCTCACCTTCCAGAATTTGTCACTCTTCCTCAGGTCTTCTGGCACATCATCATCAATTAACACTTTTAATGATCACCTCAGTCTGAAGAATCTGATCTGTCGCGTGTGAATCTGTCAGTGATGGCAATGAATCTCAAGGCTATATATATATATATATATATATATATATATATATATATAACTACACATATATATATATATATGGGTTAAAGTGTACCATGACAATTCAGAATGATCCTTACACCTTTGACTAATATGTAAATAAATGTGTGTGTAAACAAAGAGAGAAGGGCAGACATAGACAGCTTCACCCAGAGGAGCAACACTCAATTAAATTCACTAATGAATTATTATGAATAATGAATGAAGTGACAAATTCATGCAGTAAATGAGCAGCATACTGAGGAACTGAATGGGTATGAATGCAAAATATGAATATTACTTTTATGTAAGCAATGAAATAATAATGAGTCTATAACATACACACACTTATCTGCATCTGAATAATCAATATGCACTTCAGGAGATTAAAATTTTTTATTTGCTGTTTTTTATTTCATGGCCAATATGTCAGGATACCTGTCTATCAGAGGTTGAAGGAAACCTCTTAAAAGTGTTGTTTGCACAAAACATAGGTGAGGATTTACTTCAAATATTCTGTGTGTCTGTACTCATAATAATTATGAGCTAAGTAGCACTGATGCTCTGTGGTGGCTTCTTGTGTCTTCTTTGTGTTTGTGTAGAGTTGTGCACCTGATTGAACCATATAAGCTCCAGCTTTATAACCGATGATGAAATGGATGCAGATGGTGCATGTGTTACAGAGCTCAGTAACTGCCCCTGGTGAGATACAGGTGGACAGATACACTATATATATATATATATATATATATATATATATGGCGTCCAAAAGTCTGACATCACTTTTCCCGAGTGTGAAAATGGATGTGTTTAACATAACTAAACAAAATGTATTTTTTTTTTTTTTTTTTATAGCACATCATGGAAAACATCCTGGGTCTACGTGGCTACAAGCTTGGTATGATGAAGCCAGTAATGGCATCTTGAGAACAACAGCGGAGCATCTGGACAGTGACCACCATCACCATCACCCTGGTAACTGAGAGATTTTGGCTGGAGAAGAATAGGTCGGCCAGATACACCTACACTGTGAACAACAGAGCATGCGAGGTCTACCTCACCAGCCTACACAGGAGCTGGAGCGCCTGAGTGGTAGTTCAGAGGAGATTTGACCTCTCACACAGAGCTGGAGACCTTGTGGAGGGCTGAGTGTTACGGCAGAGAGGGCCAGGATCTGCCTGGGGAGCAAACCTGTGTGGGTTTAGAGAAGCAGTCAGCACAACAGACAGGCATGTTGTCAATCAGTCTCTGTGTTAAATACAATGTATGTGACTATATCCTCTGGTCTGATTAATGCTGCAGAGAGTAAATCTCAACAGAGAAGTCCAGCTACTGAATAGCCACAGATATGGGAGTTATTAAGTTCATTTCCAATCGCAGTTTCAGATTGATGGTGCATGTTTGGTATTGCTCATCACTGGACTGTGGTACTGTTACTCAATGTTAAAGGTCTGCTTACAAATATTTCACACAGGTCCAATAACTGTCATTTAAAAACAGGTTGAACAATATTTCAAGTATTTAAGATTTCCAGATTGTACTTACTGTAATCGTTGCTCCAGTTCATTCTGTTGTTTTACTTCAAAATGCATCACACTCCTCCTAAAGTTCCAGTGTTATAGAGCGAGGAGTCCAAGGACAATGCAGTTTCTTTCTACCTTCCCTCAGTGTTTCCATGCTGAACAGTTATCGTCATTAAAGACCCACTCTCTGGGCCTGTGACACAGGTGGGTAACCATGGTGAACATAATGCATGTAATAGTGGCAGATTATGTCCCCATATTGTGAGTGCTTAAGGCACTTAAATTGTTATGAGTTCAGTTTAACAGGCTAATCTGTGACATTTATGACAGTGTGTTGTCGGTATTCATTAGTGTTTAATCTCATTATTTTCTCAATTAGTCAATGAATCACTTAAAACTTAAACATCAGACACCAATTCCTATCACAGTCTATCACAGAGTTTTTTATGTTGAACACTTAATCATCTCAGTTGGTAGGTTGAAGCTGGTGGATGTTGGGGAGTTGGGGACTACACCTGCAACACAAGTTCAAAAGAAAAAAGGAAGCCGTCATCCTATATATCATCCAGCCTGTTGAGAACCATGGAACATCAGCAGCGTGTGGTGTGTTGTGTCGGTTGCTGAGTCGATTACGTTCTCACTGCAAACAAACAGCTCCGGGGCTCGAATGGAAGCAAGCCCAGACCCCCCCTACTTGGTCGATCTCAGCCCACTTGTTTTATTCTGCATCCGAGTGTGATTGCTGTGTTCAAACCAACCTATCTTTGCAGTGAAACACTCCCTGTTTCAGAACAACTGCTCTAAACAAGCCAGGTCTGAATACAC
Source organism: Caranx melampygus (assembly GCA_019059645.1). NCBI lineage: Eukaryota > Metazoa > Chordata > Actinopteri > Carangiformes > Carangidae > Caranx > Caranx melampygus. Next base: position 6,287 of record JAFELL010001717.1, read on the forward strand.
AATAAATGTCATATGAATGGAACTTTTCATAAGCACACAGTATGATCATTTGAGCTGTGATGTATTATTATTGTTAATTATCACTTTGAACATCAACATCAGTCTCTAACAGAATGGAGTGTGTTATTTAGCTCTGAAGTGTAGAGGAAAAGGGATGAACGCACAGATGAAGTGTGCGAATGCATGCACAGACACACACACACACACACACAGAGCACTGAGGGACACATTTCTTGTCCTGGACTGAGAAGCAGAAGTAACATCAGCTTGGTGAGAAAAGCTTTTCAGAGTGTTTTAGGATCAAAGTCTCTGAGGCACAGCTGGAGACAGAGCATTTTAACTTGACATCTTATGACGTGGGACTGCGCACACACACACACACATGCACACACTGAAGTAACTTGGGCATTTATGCACATACATGTTTGAGTTCATAAACACCTGCACAAGTATAACAGCCGTTTTGGGTCCATGAAGAGCCTGACATCACATCTGGATCAACCTCTGTTCAATTAGCTTCTTAGCTTCAAAGTACACTTCCCATACTACTACACACATACACTATACGACTATACTACTATTCCCATACAACTTCCATGTCCAACATATCCTAAAATATTACACACACACCAGTTTGACAAAACTAAAGAGAAATGGTGTCAACTAAAATGTGATTGACCTGATCTTCATCACACTGTTGAGGAAGATTCTGATGCAATTTCAGGAACCTCATATGTTGTTGTGTATTTTGAGGTGAGGTTGTTTTACTCCTGCAGAATAACTGATGTTCACTTTATCTGTCAGAGTGTGAGGGAGTGGTAGTGGTTCATGACGTGTAAGTAAATTCCATAGACAGCAGGTACACACACCATTTAACCTTTGAAGACTCATATTCCAAAAGCCATGCTGGTGCAACAACTAAACAACAGGATCAGATCTGTACTGTCTCTGCAGAGACCTGTGTTCTTAGTTTGTACTATTGTTGTTCTTGTGTTCTGTGCAACTAAGCAACTGCAGAGTAGATGACCTGCTGGTACATATGTTCACTCACCGTACTGTCCACCAGTGCTCATGTTATGCACATGTCCAGGTGTTGTAGTGGTGCACAGAATGACATCTCATAGACTCAAACCGGTGCACCATAGGCTACTTAATAAATGGTTGGACACGCATACCAACAATCAGTTTAGGTTGACAACAACTTTTTCTCTACGTTTCACTCTCTTTCATGTACACGCAAAGTCATATACATTCTCATAGGATTTCGCTACCATATTTCACATGTACACTCTCTTAGTGTGGTAACACTGCCATCTACTGGTCATAATACAAACAACAGTTCAGATTCTAGTAACAATTAACACTCTTCTCTCATAAGAAAAAGTGACTGGAACATACTTTATAGATCTCACTGTAATCGATTGGGGACACATTGCTTATTGTGCCACAGTGTTTTAGCATCAGGACATTTAGTTTCTCATACAGAATACCCTTGCCCACATCCAGTAGGAACATTATATTTTCCAGTACATATGAAAGTGTTCTCTCTCTCTCTCTCTCTCTCTCTCTCTCTCTCTCTCTCTCTCAGTCTCATGGATGACACAGTGTGAGTGCTGCTGACTGCTGCTCATTCAGCTCACCTGTTCTCTTTTCCTCTCAACAGTGTGTGGCCTAGTAGCCTATTTATAACACACAATACGAATTACTTCCCCAAAGGGAAATTCATTAAAACTCAAGTTCCACTGAGATTTGAACTTAGTACCAGTGCCGCCCATTACAGCATGGAGCCATGTGTAAGGCAATGTGCAATATTAAAAAATATTATTCATTAGGTGACCTTTGGAGTGAATTTGAAAACCATCTTGGTTATACCAAGCTTTAGTGTTTAATTCCTCAATATTTTTCCATTTTCTTTGTTTTCCTCCTCATTTTTTTTTCATTTACCAGCAGAGCTACCAGTACAGAAACACCTTTGCAGAGTAGAGCTTTTGCAGATATGACAGGGCAACATTTGAGATTTTTTGATGTGCATGGGTGTTTTTCTAACTCCATGTTCAAGGTCTAAGACCATCTGGCAGGCCCACAGCAAGAGTCACCTGTCGCACCCCATGGTGTAGTGGACAAGGCCATGGAAGCATTTCAAAAGGAAGACACTTAATTTCTAATTAATATGTGTAATAATCTGAATTTGATTGATTAAAATCAATATTTTAAGCAGGTCTGGCTTATCTACATTGCAGCCAAGCTACACCATCGGTTGGTTAAACCCTTGACTTTGGTTGTGGCTGGAGAGAAGAGCTAAGAAACATTCTTCTTGTGTGTTTGGCTTTGACTTTGTTCAGTTTTATATGCGCCACTTAGTTGATCAAGGCCTGGTTCCTGTCAACAACATCACAACTCACAGGATCTCAGATACATTCACAGGATTTATATAATAATGTTTTTTCACACATTTCCATCATGTCACAATATTGCAAGAAGAAAAACACGTAGTGGCCAGAAGTGCTGTGAGAGATAAAAAGCAGTTCAACTCAGGGGGTGGATGGATAGTTCAATCAAACACAGGACTGACAGGACTCCAACAGGGGATCGATGTTTGATTCGCACATGAAATATGTTGATGTAGAAGTGTTAACTGAAACCACGTTCTTTTCCTTAAACCTAACCAAATACTTATAGTGCCAAAACTTATGAAGCCATGACAGTGGTGCACCCTTAGGTACATTATTTTAGGAAATAACTATATGGGTTATATGACAGGACAGAAAAAAAACATAGTGGTTGTGCCAATGTTAATTCTCACTCAGTACTGTTGTGTATTGATGTGTTTATGCAAAGAAGTGATCACCACTGACACATCTTCTCTTGCCAATAAAAAGACTTTATTATGAATCTGAAGGAGTCACTGGTGCCAATTGTATGACCCCCTCTTGTTCAGCTCCAACACTTTCCTTATATATGGTTTCTTAACTCAGGAATCCCAGATTCTTAGACAGAGAGACTACACCATACAGATGGTAGGTAAACTCTAACCTAACCTTCTTTAACCTTTCAGGCTACAGAAAACCCAGGTTCATATGACAATCAAGTCTTTAAAGAGAAAGGAGGCCTTTTAAGGTAAAGAAACGCACATTCCACAAAACAGGCAAGAGGATCAGACACTACAGTACTGCCCCGCCCTCTTTCTTTCCTCTTCCATGATTGGTTCCTTAGGTTTGTGATGCATGAAACTCTACTGTATCTGTATTTATGGGACTGTCATTGGTTCAAGGTGGTGATGCAGTTGACTGGTTATTTCATCCACTGAATATCTAGTAGTATCTAATAGCATTAAATGAAGAACTCCACAGGGACATGTTAACAATACAAGCTAGTTCAGAGGGATAATCTAAAGTTACTGTTGATTTCACAGACATGAGAGATCTGCTGATGACCACACCTCATGCAGCTACAAATGAATTGCACCATGATTCTGTTTTTTTCTTTCTTTCTTTCTAATAATATTTTTTACACCAGGATGTGAAACAGGTGTTAAATTGCATTTTGTAGTTATCTAGAAAATGTCTTGCTCAAACCTGCTGAAACCCCAATTATTCTTGCTTCTGGCTGTGTTCTTTACTTTAATATTGTCCCTGTTTCATCCCACTTGAGTTGGTAGCCAAAAACTAATAACTTTCTTCCTGGTCTTTTGTTTGCAGATACCTGTTGGGAATTAAAACTGCATGTGAAGAGGCAAAAAAGTGTACAAACTATCTCCCTGTCTGAAGACTGAGATCAGTTGATTGAATGAATCAAGGCTGGTGTGCTGCTGCTTGGTTGGAAAGAAAACCTGCTGCCACTCAGCCCTTTGTGGAATTGGTTCCCCATGCCTGTTGAAGAAGATGTAGGAGGAACACTGGTCAGTGGATGGGACATTGTGGCACAGGGCTAAAGCTGGATTCCCTGACCGGGAATCGAACCCGGGCCGCGGCGGTGAAAGCGCCAAATCCTAGCCACTAGACCATCAGGGAGATGTGTTGTGCTGGAGCCTGACTACACAGAAAATTTAACAGTAATCCAGGTTCAGCTTTGGGGAAGTGATGAAGCTGTTCAAACTTTCTGAAGCATGAAGTTCTCAGCCGTCAGTGATTTTAGCTCAATTCACAGCTCGGGCCGCGTGAACCAAACGAGTTTGACAGGCAGTTGACCCGGGTTCGATTCCCTGCCAATGCAAGCTCTGTGGGTGGTTGTCACAAACTCTGTACTTCCTCATGATGGCTTCTCAGTTATTAGCACTACAGCTTTGTCCGCTGTCCTTCAGCACTTGTATGAAAATGTGGATGTTGTGTGTTGTTAGTTGATGGAGGAAGGTGGCCTGCTATTGGATTATGCTATTGACTTGAGACAATAAGGTTTCAAGGAACCTCTTGTTGTGTGTCACAGTGGGTGGGTGAGCTTCCATGCATCTTTCATTTAGAGTTCTGCTTCAACCCTATTGGGGACACTTGGAAGCATTACACTTAGGTTTACATTGAAGGAGGCGAAAGAGAAACCTCACTAGTGACACAGGGCTAAAGCTAGATTCCCTGACCGGGAATCGAACCTGGGCCGCAGCGGTGAAAGCGCCGAATCCTAGCCACTAGACCATCAGGGAGATATGACATGTTAGATCACTACTAAACAGAAAATTAACAGCAATCAGGGTTCATCTTTGGTGAAGTCATAAAGCATGAAGCAGTTAACTTTGGTTCATTTCCCAGCTAATGCAAGTTGTGCAGGAGTATAGACAAAATCTTGCCTGAATCTTAAACGTAGACATAAGTCCAGCCTCACATTATCCACAACTGTGGATGTTGTGTTAGCTATTGTGATTAGCTTTGAATCTGGCTGTTTAGAGGATTTTGCTTTTTACAATTACATTGTAGAAGATGGAGGAGGAACACTGGTCAGTGGATGGGACATTGTGGCACAGGGCTAAAGCTAGATTCCCTGACCGGGAATCGAACCCGGGCCGCGGCGGTGAGAGCGCCGAATCCTAGCCACTAGACCATCAGGGAGATGTGACATGCAGGAGCTTGACTACACAGAAAATAAGCTGTTCAAACTTTCTGAAGCATGAAGTTCTCAGCCGTCAGTGATTTTAGCTCAATTCACAGCTTGGACCGCATGAACCAAATGACTCACATGATGGCGGGTGGCTGGGGGTGTCTCACTCACCGGTGGTTAGGGTAACGATGCACTAATAAATGAAACAAGTCATGTCTCTCCGAGTCATGACTTGTTGCAGTATGAGAAAATAGTCAGTGAATCAGTGATCAGAAACCTTAAAAAACAGGCATTGGTGGTATAGTGGGTAGTATAGCTGCTTCCCAAGCAGTTGACCCGGGTTCGATTCCCGGCCAATGCAAGCTCTGTGGGTGGTTGTCACAAACTCTGTACTTCCTCATGATGGCTTCTCAGTTATTAGCACTACAGCTTTGTCCGCTGTCCTTCAGCACTTGTATGCAAATGTGGATGTTGTGTGTTGTTAGTTGATGGAGGAAGGTGGCCTGCTATTGGATTATGCTATTGACTTGAGACAATAAGGTTTCAAGCAACCTCTTGTTGTGTGTCACACTGGGTGGGTGAGCTTCCATGCATCTTTCATTTAGAGTTCTGCTTCAACCCTATTGGGGACACTTGGAAACATTACACTTAGGTTTACATTGAAGGAGGCGAAAGAGAAACCTCGCTAGTGACTCAGGGCTAAAGCTAGATTCCCTGACCGGGAATCGAACCCGGGCCGCGGCGGTGAGAGCGCCGAATCCTAACCACTAGACCATCAGGGAGATGTGACATGCAGGAGCTTGACTACACAGAAAATTTAACAGCAATCCAGGTTCACCTTTGGAGAAGTGATGAAGCTGTTCAAACTTTCTGAAGCATGAGCCAAACGACTCACATGATGGCGGGTGGCTGGGGGTGTCTCACTCACCGTGGTTAGGGTAACGACGCACTAATAAATGAAACAAGTCATGTCTCTCTGAGTCATGACTTGTTGCAGTATAAGAAAATAGTCAGCGAATCAGTGATCAGGATCCCTAAAAAACAAGCATTGGTAGTATAGTGGTTAGTATAGCTGCTTCCCAAGCAGTTGACCCGGGTTCGATTCCCGGCCAATGCAAGTTCTGTGGGTGGTTGTCACAAACTCTAGACTTCCTCACGATGCCCTCTTAGTTATTAGCACCACAGCTTTGTCCAGTTTCCTTCAGCACTTGTATTGTGTGTTGTTAGTTGACGGTGGAAGGTGGCCTGCTATTGGATTATGCTATTGACTTGAGACAATAAGGTTTCAAGCAACCTCTTGTTGTGTGTCACACTGGGTGGGTGAGCTTCCATGCATCTTTCATTTAGAGTTCTGCTTCAACCCTATTGGGGACACTTGGAAGCATTACACTTAGGTTTATATTGAAGGAGGCGAAAGAGAAACCTCGCTAGTGTGACACAGGGCTAAAGCTAGATTCCCTGACCGGGAATCGAACCCGGGCCGCGGCGGTGAGAGCGCCGAATCCTAGCCACTAGACCATCAGGGAGATGTGACATACAGGAGCTTGACTACACAGAAAATTTAACAGCAATCCAGGTTCACCTTTGGAGAAGTGATGAAGCTGTTCAAACTTTCTGAAGCATGAAGTTCTCAGCCGTCAGTGATTTTAGCTCAATTCACAGCTCGGGCCGCGTGAACCAAACGACTCACATGATGGCGGGTGGCTGGGGGTGTCTCACTCACCGGTGGTTAGGGTAACGACGCACTAATAAATGAAACAAGTCATGTCTCTCCGAGTCATGACTTGTTGCAGTATGAGAAAATAGTCAGTGAATCAGTGATCAGAAACCTAAAAAAACAGGCGTCGGTGGTATAGTGGTTAGTATAGCTGCTTCCCAAGCAGTTGACCCGGGTTCGATTCCCGGCCAATGCAAGCTCTGTGGGTGGTTGTCACAAACTCTGTACTTCCTCATGATGGCTTCTCAGTTATTAGCACTACAGCTTTGTCCGCTGTCCTTCAGCACTTGTATGCAAATGTGGATGTTGTGTTGTTAGTTGACGGCGGAAGGTGGCCTGCTATTGGATTATGCTATTGACTTGAGACAATAAGGTTTCAAGGAACCTCTTGTTGTGTGTCACAGTGGGTGGGTGAGCTTCCATGCATCTTTCATTTAGAGTTCTGCTTCAACCCTATTGGGGACACTTGGAAACATTACACTTAGGTTTATATTGAAGGAGGCGAAAGAGAAACCTCGCTAGTGTGACACAGGGCTAAAGCTAGATTCCCTGACCGGGAATCGAACCCGGGCCGCGGCGGTGAGAGCGCCGAATCCTAGCCACTAGACCATCAGGGAGATGTGACATACAGGAGCTTGACTACACAGAAAATTTAACAGCAATCCAGGTTCACCTTTGGAGAAGTGATGAAGCTGTTCAAACTTTCTGAAGCATGAAGTTCTCAGCCGTCAGTGATTTTAGCTCAATTCACAGCTCGGGCCGCGTGAACCAAACGACTCACATGATGGCGGGTGGCTGGGGGTGTCTCACTCACCGGTGGTTAGGGTAACGACGCACTAATAAATGAAACAAGTCATGTCTCTCTGAGTCATGACTTGTTGCAGTATGAGAAAATAGTCAGTGAATCAGTGATCAGAAACCTAAAAAACAGGCGTTGGTGGTATAGTGGTTAGTATAGCTGCTTCCCAAGCAGTTGACCCGGGTTCGATTCCCGGCCAATGCAAGCTCTGTGGGTGGTTGTCACAAACTCTGTACTTCCTCATGATGGCTTCTCAGTTATTAGCACTACAGCTTTGTCCGCTGTCCTTCAGCACTTGTATGCAAATGTGGATGTGTGTTGTTAGTTGACGGCGGAAGGTGGCCTGCTATTGGATTATGCTATTGACTTGAGACAATAAGGTTTCAAGGAACCTCTTGTTGTGTGTCACAGTGGGTGGGTGAGCTTCCATGCATCTTTCATTTAGAGTTCTGCTTCAACCCTATTGGGGACACTTGGAAGCATTACACTTAGGTTTACATTGAAGGAGGCGAAAGAGAAACCTCGCTAGTGTGACACAGGGCTAAAGCTAGATTCCCTGACCGGGAATCGAACCCGGGCCGCGGCGGTGAGAGCGCCGAATCCTAACCACTAGACCATCAGGGAGATGTGACATGCTAGAGCAGTGGTTCCCCCTTTTTTCTTTGAAGCTCTATCCTGCTTGCGTCCAAGACAAGCCAGCCCCCCCCCCCCAATAAAATTCTTTAAATCAGTATCCTTTATCTCTGATGATGATTGCTACATGACTTAATCAGGGATCCACAAAGCTTCCCAGCAGCCTCTTTGTAAAGGTAAGGCTTGAATGCTTGCTATAGTTCGGTAATACTGATACTGAACCTGGGAAAAAATTTGTCTAATACAGTTGTTGGTTCACTGTGTTACAATCCTACAGGTACGTATTCAGCTAAACCATGACTGCTTGATGAAGTTCATCTCTTGATATGGGCGAAGGTTATGTGACACCAGCTAATCGCAAATGAAATAGTAAAATTAGATGATAGATTCAAAAGCAAACACATTGTCTCTTATACAACGTGAAATATTAGGCACAATATAGATGTAGCCTGGCTAAACTGAGCCAGCACAGAACACAGACATATCTCTTGGAGTCTTTATTCCTTGACAAAAGATTGTGATGTTAAAATAAAATAATAATAAAAAAAAGTTTCAAACTAGAACTGGCAGACTGTCCTCTGCTGTATCTACAGTTCCCGTGGAAAACCAAAATCAGTGATGCCTCACACACTGCTCGGTACACTGGAATGCTTCGATCTGTCTAGTCTGCTATATTCACTCAGGGGTAATATGATTACCCCCTAAATACTGATACGAGTACAAAAGAGTGCACATCTTGTAGACTAGTACCAGAGTGTACAAAAATATGTCATGCAGTTCAGTATAGAAGAATACAAAAGCTGCTATCAGAGTGTACAGAAAGGACCTTTTAGGCAATAACAAAGTGCAGAAATCAACTACAGTGGCTCGACCCTGTAACAAAAAGATCTCACAAATTCACAGTGAACAGTCTTACATTCACAGGTCAAAATGTTACAATGAATGTGCAGAATTATAATACATACTGACTTGTGTTCCGGAGCACAAACAGCATTAACGACGGGCCGTTAGCTACATGACAACCATCGGGTTTCTCTTTGTCCTTTTATCTGTCAACCTCTAACACGTACGGCCACATCAGTGTACAACATTTCACAGTCTGTAAGCATGCATTACTTTTAAATGTTAATCACTTGATATTTCATGTAAACTGTTTTATAACATTTATAACATAAACTTCTGAAAACCGTAGTGTGTCCACACCACTGTAAACAAGATGGCGACCTCTGTAATATTCGGACCTCTCTCTAAACAGTTCCCCAAACTGACACAGTGCCATCTGGTGGCATTAGTAACCAGTTAGCCACCCGGCTGCAGATTTAAATGGATTAGATTTAAATAAATTGTTGAAAATATGAACACTGACCACACAGTAGTGTGAACAATATTAATAACAGGGTTTAAATCCCAAAGAGGGAGGACCTAGATAAAACAGGCTAAAACTCTGCATGAATAATAACATCTCCAAAAAAAAGTCCAACTAGAACAAAGCTGAAATACCACTGCAGTCTACAGAAAATGGATAAATAAATGAATCCCAAAAAGTCTCTTGGCCTTGAGATGAAAGTGGATGAAACTGCTGCTGAGGCAGAGTGCAGCACACTCTGTAGAGGCTGGTGGTTCATCCTGCTGGGACACCGACGTCTGAGGTGCTGTCAATCCTCCACTGCTCACTGTGACAGAACACCATTGTTACTAAATGTACACAATTGATACCCGTTTTGCCCGGTCACTACCCACTCTGCAGGACATGGTGTTTAACTCACCTACCCTCTGGTGCTGGTCACTCTGTGTCTCTCTGTTGTGCAAAATCAAAGTCAGCAAACCAAACTGGCCTTGAAGCTACAGATAAAGTGTGTGTGACTAGACATGCACCAATTAGTTTCATATGAGGGAAACAAAGGGATTTTTATTTAATATAGAATAAAGAAAATGAACTATAAAAAAACAAAGTGTATTCCATCACAACAGCTCAGGTGGTTTGCTGACTAGTAAAAAAAAAAAAAAGACTGTCGAGATGATGAAAAACTGACAATAACATGCGGTCCAAATCTAAATGATGCAACTCCCATGATATAGGAGTGGGAGAGAAACAGTGTTGACTCTGCATTAAAAATATCAGTAAACATGTTTATTAAGCTCAAAGCACCAAACAGATTTAAAGTCCTGTGGGACAATACGAATAACATCAACTCAGTGTCTTGACATGAAGAGTTTGGCTCCTACAGCCGACCACTCGCAGGTGCAGGCAATTACTCACAGCAGCAGGAAGACAACAGGATTGTGAGGATTACAAAATAAAAGTCTAGATAAAAACACTGTCCACAATAAAATGCAAGATACAATAAATAAAACCATTGCACAGGTTAAAGCAGTGAAATTGTCTTGGGAAAAGGAAGCGCTATTATTTTGTTATCTAAAATGGTTTTCAGTGTTGAGCTCTGTGTTGCACCTTCCATGCTGAATGTCTAAACAGAGACTGAGACAGGCGAGAACACACACACACAGGCCAGTGTACACATGGATCTGGAAAGATGTGTAAGCACTTCAAATGTCACATGTAGCAAATGAAACCATGAACACACAGGATTCTCTGAGCATTTTCTTGGCCTAATTGATGTATAATTGAGTGGCACCGAACTCCTCCCTTGAATTAATAGGATAATTCATTCCAGAATATGGAAAAAAGAAACAGCTAAAGATTTGAGGTAAAAATGGTGAAGAAGACAAAGTGTGACATGGAGGTCCTGCCGTCAGAGCTAGTGTTAAAAAAAAAAAAAAAAAAAAAAGTTTTATTTGGTAAAAATCAGACAAATCATAGACAACTTGAATGTGACTATTTGGGATTACTGCTCACACCTCAGTCTGGTTTATGGTTCATTCACTGTAGTACAGTACCTACAAAGAATGCTATTGAGTCATGTTTCACCAATTAGCTCTGCATGCTATGAATTATTAAGTCACACTCAGAGGCATTTCATCTCGAGTAACATTGGGGCTCAAAACAGAAGTGAGAGGCACTATTATTATTCTGTGAGGCCTTAAATTAGCATTTTCATTTCTTCAAAATTTTTGGTCTGTTGTTATCTTCACCTGCCAGAGGTTAAGCCAGAGGATGTTATATTTCTCCAATTATTTAAACTTGACCCAGTGGTGTGATGCTCTCATGTGTAAGGTTAGGTCAGAACAACACAGAGACAAAGGCCGTTAAATGTAGTTCTGCTTTAGGTGAATGAATGTACAGTATCTCAACACACATCGAGATTTACTAGTGCATCTATTATGTGAATTCTGTTTTTCTATTTATCTTTTACTCTATATAAGATTAGGCAGTGCTTGGGGAGGGAAATGGCACCAAGGGCAACAGTTCTTCTGTTTATATGTCCTTGCTGTGCTCCGCCTGCAGCAGCCATATGCTGCTGTGGAGGGAGGATACAGATGGTGGCTTCACGCTGCTGTTGTCAGGGGTTAAAGCAGAATCATGACCCACAATTGATAAGTGCCAATTGTTTGCAAGAGTCCAACAGTTTCCCATCAGACATATCACCGGCCAAAGGGAGAGATGATACAAACACAAACACTTCACTCAAGATTAATATGTTTGCTTTTTTATTTAGCAAATAACCTTTTTTTCTGATGTTTATGGAGTTCCACCAGAGCACACTCTCACACAGGTGTACTGTGTTGAAGTATTGAGGCCCACTGTTGAGAAATTCATCTACTGTCACTGCCTCATTTTGCAGTTTAATCTACACTACCTGGAAGCTTGAAACATACCAGTCAGTACTTGCTGCTTAGTCATCAGACAGTGACCCACTGGGCAGGTTCAGGAGGCTATGGATCTGTGTGTTCCACATCCTGTTCAATATCCAGTTGCTCTGCAAAGTCACTGAAGAGGAACAGTCCAGCAGGAAACAACTCTGATCAACTCTGCATAAAGGAGATGTGTTGCACTGTATGAGGTGAAAGGTGGTCACATCAGATACTGACTCATTGTATGACCCCTTCGACTGAAACCTAATTAATGTTCTTTTTTTCTCAGCAGTGGCTCCACAGCACACCTGTGCACTGAGCACATCCCATGTTGGCATATGCATGAAGCGCTGATCAGGTTTAAGTCCCGGACAAGAATATATATGTACAATATACTCCTGAAAATTGGTTAGTACAAAAGCGTCACATTAGTATTTTTGTTCAGTGTATTTCACACTGAAAGCTTCATATGTGCACATCAGAACCAGGTGCCTGGTATACATATCCTACAGTATAGTTCTGCTCTGTTGACCCAGTGACCTGCACTCATTATTAATCCCATGAGCCACTATGCTTTCAGTGGGCACCTAAAGTGTTGCACAATGTGTGTAAATATAGCTTTGCACATCCATCCATCCATCCATCTTCCTCCGCTTATCCGGGACCGGTCGCGGGGGCAGCAGCCTGAGCAGGGACGCCCAGACTTCCCTCTCCCCAGACACTTCCTCCAGCTCTTCCGGAGGGACCCCAAGGCGTTCCCAGGCCAGCCGGGTGACATAGTCACTCCAGCGTGTCCTGGGTCTTCCCCGGGGCCTCCTTCCGGTGGGACATGCCCGGAACACCTCCCGAGGGAGGCGCCCAGGGGGCATCCGGTGCAGATGCCCGAGCCACCTCAACTGGCTCCTCTCGATGTGGAGGAGCAGCGGCTCTACTCCGAGCTCCTCCCGGGTGACAGAGCTTCTCACCCTATCTCTAAGGGAGCGCCCCGCCACCCTGCGGAGGAAACTCATTTCGGCCGCTTGTATCCGGGATCTCGTTCTTTCGGTCATGACCCACAGTTCATGACCATAGGTGAGGGTAGGAACGTAGATCGACCGGTAAATCGAGAGCTTCGCCTTTCGGCTCAGCTCTCTCTTCACCACGACGGACCGATACAACGACCGCATTACTGCGGCCGCCGCACCGATCCGCCTGTCGATCTCACGCTCCATCCTTCCCCCACTCGTGAACCGGACCCCGAGATACTTAAACTCCTCCACTTGAGGCAGGAACTTTGCACAATCCGATCTAATTAATCTTTCCTAAAGATGTTATTATCAGGTGTTAATATCACATAATGATGGTAACTCGTAACTACTATCACTGTGACCAGAGTGCAGTCTGGTTTCTGTCAGCTCCTTCCAGCTCACTGTGGTAATTTATGTGTATGCATTTCATAACATCATGCTCATGCAAAGATATATTTGTGAACATATATCTTTATATATAGGTTGCGATGCAAATATGTTTTTAGCGTATGCGATAGCTGCAACCATGGACTCTACAGAGAGTAAAGTGTGTGTGTGTGTGTGTGTGTGTGTGTATGTGAGCATGTTTGGGGACAGTGTCTGCTTGCTCAGCTCTCTGGTGATTTCCGGGTGAGGTGAGGCAGCAGTCAGCAAGGCCTGCTCACCCTGAGGGCAGGGACAACCCCTGAGCCTACACCATCTCCACAGTGACCTGCACAGGGGCCCACAGACATACTCCCCCACAGACTGTAGATGGCCAATCATAGGCATATACTCGAAGATACACAAATAGGGTCACTGATTGTATCATTGCTGAGCCAATGAAGCTGGTATAATAGGCCTCAGGCAAAGAGCCCTGGCCCTGAAAAATCCAAGCTTAGTGTCACTTTCAGTCCTAAAACATGAGCTAAGTTCCATGACCAAAGCAAAATTAAATATTAACAGAAGGAAGTCAAAGAAATAACTTTTAAGAATAATAAAGTAAAAAGACTGTGTCCTGCATAATGGATCAGCTTGTCTTCAAATGGATAAGAGTGCTGCAGCTAGAGTCATAACCAAAACCAGGAAATGTCATCAAATGTCACCAATTGGAGCTTCTCTTCATTGGCCTCCTGTTCATATCACATCAGACTTTCAGGTGCTTCTGTTGACATATAAAGCTCTAAGTGGACTTGCTCTGTCTTACCTGTCTGATCTGATTATACCGTACTGTAGACACCATCTTGTGCTCTCCCATCACAGAATCTAGGACTCTTGTCTGTTCCTAGAGTTAAAAAAGGCATCAGCTGCTGCACAGCATCCTCCTAACCTTCAGGATTATCAGGACAGCTGACTCCAGTCAGGCCTTCAAATTCAAACTTTAAACATGTTTTCATGCCTTAACCTTTAAGTAGCACCTAGTTTCTAAAGTTCAGGCTTAGTTCCTGTTTTCTTCCAACCTCCAGCTTATGGCCACTGTCTTAGTAAATCAGTTAGACAGTTTGGTTGATGTCAGGTTGTGTTAGGGATAATTCTTCATCTCATACTATTACTCAATTATTAGAGACAAAACTTAATTTTATGCTAATGGTTAGTTTCTTAGAAGATAATTCCACACATATATACTCCATTATATATTTAAATGATAGTTTTTAGATGATTCTCCATTTATACACTGCTGATGATACTAGTGATGATTCTCTGTTTTGAATACCTCTCTTCCTCTATAAAATACCTCTAAATACTAATTTTTTCTATAATAAAGAAGACTCTTTCTCTCCATAATAAATACCTCTGAAGAGAAGACTCTTTTCCTTTACGATTGATGTATTAAACTCTGTGTATTACTTAATAAATAAATTACAATGATTTAGAAATGATGCCAATGATTGATATTGAGCTGTGGTGATCTGATGATGATGAGAAGGAATCAAGCATTAGTCCCGTGGTACAAAGGACTAATACATATGAGGGACAGGTCAGATCACTAGAAGGCCTATATGTTTAACATTAACTGAGCTAAAGCACAAGAATCTGTTTTGCACTCATCTTGAACTCTGTGGTATTATCTGCTCTGCACATAACTTGAACACTATGCTACTGTGTGAACTTTCGATTTACTAGGCTATGGGAGGGGAGGTAGCGAGGACATCCTGTAAACAACCTGAGTGAAAGTAGCAACTGGGGAACATCTTAAGGTCAATGAAGAGCAGCACTGAAGTCAGAGACCAGGAGACTTAATATTTCCAAATAAAGCATTTAGTTATGCAGAGTAGGGAGGCTTCTTTTCAGGGTGCTGTCTCCTGTAGTTGGATGGAGCAAGTGCCAAGAGGCTGGGACCAGCCTGTGCACCAACGAAGGGAGAGCTAAGTCTGAACCACAGCTCCTCCCCACCTGTTTAGCCAATAGAAGTTAATTACACACACAGATCAAAAATATATTAAGTGTTTCTTTATCTTTTTCTGGAACAGTTACAGCTAACTACTTGCAGACTCTGATTTCCCAAACAGAGGAGGTGCTTGTACAAGATTCTTTTAATGATTCAATTTAATAAATGGTCAACTGGAACGTTGTTGTTAGTCCTCTCTCAAATTAACGAACACGCCTTGGCAGTTGTTCTTGTAATCATGTGTCTGCCTAAGGATTCTAATATACTTGCTGCAAACAACGTGAATGTGTCCACATCATGGATGGACCACCAGCATCTCTATGATGTTTCCACACCATCACATAGTGACAGGCATGCCTGTCAAAGTAGGTGGCAACAAATTGGTGAGTTAGCGTTAGTTAGTGTTACCGGTTTTTCCACAATTTCTGGGTTATATTTCTGTTGTCTGTGTAACACATGTGAGTTGGCAGACAAACATCTGTGCCAAGTGGACACTGTTAGTATTGTGTGTTTTAGCTGTGTAGTTCTGCAGCAAGTATCTGCACAGACACAGCACATGGTGTACGCATACATTCGATCAAGCAGCAAGTATATTGCAGCCCTATTCAGTTGTTTCTCTCTCAAGCACTAGAGCACAGAGGATGTTTACCTCTCTCTCTTCTCCTTCTCCCCCCCCCCCCCCTCTCTTCCACACCTTTCTCTCCTCCTGTAGTTTCTCCCATCTTCAGAGCTACATAGTCTAGATCAGAAATTGTGGACCACCTTCTTCTGACTGATCCTGTCTAATACCTGCTGCAGCACTTTACTCTGAGTTCATTGTGGTATTAGATTTTGTTTGTACTGCTGCACCTCTCTCTCTCTCTCTCTCTCTCTCTCTCTCTCTCTCTCCAGCCTACCCGGCCGAGGCAGATGGCCGCCCAGCCTGAGTTTTCTGCCCCTTGATAGATGGTTTTTCCTCACCACCGATACCATGTGTGCTTGATCTCTCCAGTCCATACTATTGTGAAGAGACTGTCTACACCTTCTCTTTCTGTAAAGTCCTTTAAGATATCTTTGTTGTGAATTGATGGTAAAATAAATTGCCTTGACTTGACTCGGCCTAATGTCCATCAGTGTTCTGCTCTTGGCCGCAGTGTCAAGGTTGGTGACAAATCTAATCCAAAGTAATTGTAACCAAATTCAAACATCAGACAGTCTTCACATTAAAACCACAAACATTCATCTCAAAGTATATTTGATAAACCACTCAGCCCTTTATTATGTTCACTGATCATATACGCTCATACTCCCACTGTATATTATAATATAGTCCAGTGCATTGTACTGGCATTTTAGAAGAACATGGTCAAAGTCCAAAACTGAGCCTGTACAGTACGGAAATGCAACCTGCAAGTCAAAGACCAGGGCTTCATCCGCTCAGAACTGACTTCACTGTTGTTCACATACTCCTACAAACATGACTATTCCTTAATATACATATGTCCTTTCATCAGAGTTCATACTTGATGAAAAATCATACTTAGTGATGATTTTTTTCACAGCTGATCCATTTGTTGAATAACTTTAAATGGTGGCGAGGAGGGAAATGACAGTGTGAGAGAGAAAAGTGGTGTGGGAGTACGTGAACAGCATCATAATAGTTATATGGATGTAAACATCTTAAGACGGGTCAGAAGAGAAAGGTCAGACCTCTTGGAGTTGACACAAAGGTTATGGTTATTCAGATAACCACTGAATTCAACTGTGTCAGACAAGAACACACAGACTCAGACCCATTACTGGACAGCTGAAGACTGGAAAAATATAATCTTGTCTGATGGATCTGGATTTCCACTGAGGCAGCAGATGGTAGTCCAACATTCCAGACCTGTCCTGATGGACATGATGTAATGGTCAGGGGAATCTTCTCCTCTCACACTGGGTGTTTAACATCTTCATGCTGTGAATGCCACAGTCTGAGTGGTGTTGCTGACCATCTTCATCCCTTTATGACCACAGTTTACCATCGTCTAATGGCTACTTCCAACAGGGTAATGCTCTGTGTAGCATGACAAAAGTCCCAGACTGGTTTCATGAACAAGGCAATGAGTTCAGTCAGTGTGAGCCCAACAGGAAAACCTTGGGTTGTGGTAGAAGAAGACATAGGATGAATGAATGTAGTGATGATGTGATGCAGCCATGTCGACATGAAGCAGAATCATCCTCAACATCTTGAGGTGGTTTGGAGAATGAAAAAGTCAGACAAAGATGAGGGAGGGCATGTTGGAGAAGTGGCATGTGACAAGTGTGACGGGTGCTTTGGCATTGTCACTTTAAAACACCCACCCGGAGGAGGCCTTTTGCCCTGTGAACTGAGGTTAACCTCTAGCTCTGCAGGAAGTGTTTGGTGTCATTTACAGCAGCTTCAAACCTAGTTCTAGTGTGGTTAGAACAATATATCTGTCAAGCAAAATCAGACTATAGTGTAACAAAAAAACAATCACAGCATGGGCTTGTGCTAGGCTGAAAGCTGCGGGAGCGATTTGTACGTTTTCTTGGCCACTGATTGTGGATCCTCACTGGGACTGAGTGGTGGTGACTGTCATTTGGATCATTATATATAGAAATTTAAAATCCACTCTGTGATGAGTGATACATCTTGAGGTGAGTGCGGGCACTACAGCAACTCAGTTGATAGATAGATATAGATAGATAGATATTCATGCTAACACTAGCTATGTAGCAACAGCAAAACTGTCAAATAACTCCTCGAAGAAAAGTTTACATCCTCCTCTTCTTCTGCATTGCTGTTGTCTGTGACAAAGTGGCAGTTTAGGAAGCTTTGCTTGTATTAACAAGAGCATTGCAGCAGCACATAAAACAGGAGTGAAGTGACAGTGCGTGTGCTACACAGCTGGGTTTTCATCACTCTTCTTTATTTGCATTAGAGGCAGGTTTCCTGCTAAGTGAAGCTGAGTGCAGTTTTAAAGGTCTAGATCTTGCCATTTTGTTTTGCTGTGCTCTTCCATGTGCAGTAATCAATCGACCACACACAGTCTACATGAGAAATGCTCACGATTTGAATCATTAGACTTTAAAAGCAGCTGCCGTATGCACATAACATCTTTATGTGGATCATGGAAGTTATTCCTGGCAGTGTTGCAGCAGCACACAGTCTGCTGCATTAGTATGAAGAGGAATAAGATTGTAACTGATTTCTTGGTCAGTGAAGTAGGCACTTGATGCCAGAATGGTGATGTAATGGACAGTCTCCTCAATCACTTACCCACCCTGACCCATCCAACTTCCAGCCCCATGGAAACTAACTACTTCCTACTTTTTTTGTTGCTTTATTAGATCCTCCTAGACTTATTTTGTTTATTTAAAATCCATTTTAAGATTTCTTTTTAAGAATCTACTGTTGAGATGTAACAAAACTCAAGAATGCTGATGCCCATTTAAAAATCAGATCATCTTCTGAGGACCATCCAAGCCTCCACAGTTTGGAGATCACAAACTGTGCAAGTAATATCACTGATAAGCTGGTGATGTTAACGAGAGTGTGGAATTTTAGTGGCAGTGGAAGAAAAGATACATGAAGAATGACACAAAATTCAAACACTATGTTTTATTAGTCCTGGTTACATTTCAGTATTAATGTGACCGTACATATTTATGAGTCATTTCAAACTCTGTTTCAAATCTGTTATGTACCTATCTCTTGCGGCCCATCTGCAGTACCTTCACAGCCCACTAGGAGGAAATGGGCTGTGAAGTATCAGAGATTAATCTAGTCTTTTATTCTGTGCAAATAAACTCACTTTTTGTTGACTCTAAGTGTATAAGAGGATAGGTAATATTTCTCCTTATATTACCCTACTGCTGCCCTCCAAACATATATTGACTAAACATCATTCTGTCTGCATTAGATCACCAAATGATGGCCACAGAGATGTATGAATTCCGCTGTGACCATGCAGCAATGAAGTGTCAGCGGTTATGGATAATAGGTTGGGCTGAGATGACTGCCTGAGCCACAACACACCAAGGAGAGCAGGATGATAAGATGATTAGTGGTGCATGTGACGGTGACAAACACTGGACTTCTGCTGAGAGTTAGGCTATAAGTCAGATGACCATGTTATGACTGGCTGTGAGTGAAGTGGCCATGATCCTGTCACCAGCGTAACTGCAGCGCACTCATGCAGTCAGAACAACAGCCCACTCAGACAGCTGACAAATGAAAGAAACAAAAACAACAACATGTGTCTCAGTGTTAGGCCACAGCGTGCACTGATTCTCTAAACTCCACTGAAGTGAAGAAGATTCCTCCAAACAGATCATCAGTGTTTTGATGATGGTGGTGGAGACAGTGTCTAACCTTTCAGTTGTGTTCAGTTGTACTCAGGTGCGTTGAATGTGAAGACCACTGAATATGATTTGTGTTTTTTTTTATATTCAAACTACTTAGTAGTGTGCTTCTGCACTCATTCACATGGTTTTGCTTTTACTTTATTTAATAAATGAATCCTTTAATTTCAAACAATTAGATGTCAAGACACCATGATCATCTGGACGACTGCTGACTCACAGAGGCCCACACAAAAATGCAGTAAAAAATGCTTAAGTGCAGCCAGCACAGTATGATATCAGCAGCAGTTAGACACTTATGTTTATAACATTGTGACTGTTACTCTGACTGGCCAAATGGGGGGTGGGGGATAACACTGTTTCTTTTTATCCTGACTGATAAATGGGAGACAAATTTCATTCATGACACAGGATCAGTTTCCTTAGTGTAGCATTAAGTCTGAATGCAGGCTGGATTTGTTCAGAGCTAAACAAGTGTAAGGGTTCACAGATTTTAGCTGCCTGAGGTTGTAAATCAGCAAAGCTGTGCTGTCCGCTAAATGCTAACATCAGCATGCTAACATATTTCCCTATGTATTGTCTAATATGCGTAAGTATAAAGTACATGCTGCATAAACCCAAGTTTATTTAAATATCAATTTGTATATGATTTCACACATTTACTGTAGATAAATGTTTGTATGATGGAGAATTGATTTGGAAAAATGAGAAAATGACACCTTCACCATTAGGCCACCAGACTCTACACTTTGGCTGTTTTTGGTAAATGCAACTTATTGTTATAAATGCAAAAGCTTCATGAAAAGATCTCTGAAAGCAGGCCCCTCCTTTATCACACAAGGTCCTCCTCAGTAGAGCCACGGGGTTGAGTAGCCAGATTCCACAAGTCCACACAGTAATCCTACCTGGCATCATGTTAACAACAACATGAGCACTATACATTCTGTTGGAAGTCTGCAAAGTACAAGAATGCTTAGTACATTTAAAATGTATAAATCCCTGGCATGACTACATGCATGTGTTATATCAGGGGTGTCAAACTCATTTTAGTTCAGGGGCGACATACAGTGCAATTTGATCTCAAGTGGGCCAGACCAGGGAAATAACAGCATAATAACCTCTAAATAATGAGGACTCTAAATTCTTCCCTTTATTTTAGTGCAGAGAAGCACAAGTAGATTATTACGTTATTTACAGTTAATGAACGAAGCAAGACTCTTACAGGTACTGGGCTGCTGATGCCTGTTGGCAGGTGTTTTTGTGTGTCCGTGAACTGGGAAATGGCACGGAGTCACCATTAGCAAGACAAGATCAGTCCTGTCGAGTTCACATGGACATGTTTTTTTACACATTCATTAAAATAAATCACGAACCCAAGCTGAGCCACCAATATCATTATCTTATCCCAGACTACCATCAGATGCTACACCTCCACATATTCAAAACAACTGTTTACTCATTACTCATAACAAAACAGTATTTATATATAAATTTAAGGCTGGACTAACCTGAAAAATGGTAGAGTCACCATTAGCAGGACACAAGCACTCACAGACATGTGAAAACTCAGGTGGAAGCCCCTGAGAAACCCCTGCCCCTGGGGCAATCACCTGGCCTTATCCTGCCACCTATTGGTCAGAAATGGGGAAAGCCCAAACAACAGTCCCACTGAGACAGAAAATAAGCATCACAAGACATTATGTACAACCTGAAATTTCTTAAGAAAAATACGTAAAATTTCAAAAATGTTACATCTCTTCTGTTGTCTATGTAATTTACACAATTTGGGAATTCATATGGTGGGCCGGATTGGACCCTCTGGCGGGCCAGTTTTGGCCCATGAGCCATACGTTTGACACCGCTTTGTTATAATATCAACTTCAATTTTTAAGCACCAAATTAAAATAGATTTAAATTACACACAGAATCCATGTGTGCAGTGTGTGGAGTCAGAGACTAATGGTGGTCTGTATAATGAGTTGCTGCATCTCTTGCATAATCTGACCTTTAGTGGGCTGAGGCAAAATCTACAGTTTGCTTAAATCACGCCTTGTGCACTTTATGAGAGGAAACTACTGTGTTACCTGTGACCACACATTTTTATCAGTTCACTGTTTAGAATTACTTCAGGCTAATTAAATTTGTCATTTTGCTACCTGCTCAGGCATCTCAGGGGTCCCAGGATTTAGATTAGGGAAGTCCTCTTGTACTCCACTGATCACATATTAAACTAATATGTGATAGATGAGTGTGTTATTTAATTTCCTGAGCTCTTGTGCTGCTTTTATTGAGAAAGTTTGATCACAGAGGGGGGTTCCTTTTGAAAAGAAGCCTGTGGTAGAAGAGTGCAAACTGGAAACTGAATAAAAAGGTGGATTGGAAAAGAGCAAAGACGTGGTGCATCCGTCCTGGCTGTCACCTCCTGACAGTGAGCCTGTCTGCTTGCTATGCCTTGCACACAAGCTCCCTATTGTTTGCTAATGAGTCACTTGCACATCAATTATAAAGCACTGCATGGTGAGCTTAGCTGCAGTTGCTGCTGAAAGCCAGTGAGGATCCAGCATCACAAAACACAGAGCACTGATATAGAATAAAAATAATAGGGTGTTGTGAGTCACACAGCGTATGAGCAAGGTAAGGCATCACTGGTCAGTTATGAGATGGGCTTTCATAACAATGAAAACAAAAAGAGGATATTTTAATCCTTCATGTGCAACCAAAGCCGTTCCCACAACATTTAAAGTCTTTGTCAGTTTGGATTTATGAAATGTTTCACTGACTAAATAAAGTTCCACTGGTTCTGTTGTGTTAACTCCAAGTTTTTCCTCTACTCGTCCATCTCTATAACCCTAACTTTTAAGAAGCTGATCTAGCAGAGCCTATACAATTAAACATTTCTCAAAAGGTGAGGTTCCTGAGTGAGTCCTTAGTCTATTGTTTATAGACAGACAAATATACATCAGTTTGTACCTGTTGCATCAGTCGTGACTTCACATTCACACTGTATGCTGTAATGCAGAAGAAGTGGCAGAGAAGAATTTCACATTGCCTGGAACTTTAGTGTAATGATACATTTAAGAAAAGAGCCTCTAATTATTCATCATAAGAAGAACAGAAGCAGTCGGGTATCACAGAGAAAGCTCCATTGAGTTGTCTGTCCCTTTAACCATCTACAGTAATAACTCATGAGCTTCTTTACAACTAAAGTTAAACTAAAGACAATTACAACTTAAAAAAAAAAAAAAAAAAAAAAAATCAATGTCCTGCTTCCCAAATCTGGCACTAATGTATCATCCAGTAAAGAATATTGAATATTGAGACTGCTTCTCTCCAATAGAACCTCTGTGCTTCAACAGTTTGTTCATGTAAACCATCAACCTGTCCTAAAGCCCCAAGCCTGACTAAGCTGATCTGATCTAACCCATCTTTATCAACAGGTTATATTCTTGTTAAGTCACAGTTATTACATTTGTACTCTAAAAACCTGTTTTAGCCAGCTGTAGACCTACATGCCGCCGGCTGATTCAAAATGCTGCAGCCAGAGAACTGACAGGAACCAGGAGAAGAGGTCACACTCCAGGTATTAACAAATGCATTCTATCATATTACAGTGAACCATCTTTTCCTTTAATAAGATCAAAAGAATCTAGAAAGACCATAGGCTTTATGGACATTCAGCAGTCTGCAGCTGGCTACTGTTGTAATCCAGCTGGGTTAACTTGTAGTTGAATACGGTAACTGATCATTTCTGGGATAAACATCTATTGGCATTTCTTCACACCCCTACAACTCATGAAAAACAATAAAGTTTGCTTTATTAGGTTAAATGTTATAGAAAATTAAGTCTCATTACAAGTCTTATTTATCCCACTCTTGATTTTGTGTCAGAAGAGCTGTTTTTCCTGTGTCTTTTCTGTACACACTCAAGTTTTCAGTGCTTTATTTCCTGACATTTCTACATTTCCACCTCCGCTGGCCCACAGGCTAGTGGTGAACATTAGCCTTCATGACTAACACCGGCATGTTCATAGAAAGGTTATCCTTGTTGTTAAGTAAAGTCACAGAATTCAGACTTCTCAAGGTAGAAACAGCACCAGGAGTCATTTTGCTTAAATCTCAAAGATTTATTGCTGAAAAGGTGAAGCTCAGTGTAACCAGAGACAGCCAAGGTCAAAGTAACAAAAACAGTAACCTTAACTAAAAAACACAACAGTGATTCTGGCTCGACAGAAAAGGTCACAAGGCTAAACTCCCTCACACACTGAAAACAGGAGAGAGAAAATGCTGAAAGTAAATGGCAGCTCTCCCCTACAGGGGCTCTACAGCCTGGTTTATCAACTAGACATCAAATCATATGATCAGTAGCCAATAACAGACAGGAGGTTTCTAGGCTAAGCTGGCACAGAGAGTGTTCAGTTGTGTGTTGTTTGTTGCTAGCACGCACCCTGACGTCCGACTTCCTTCCACGCAAAATGACAATTTCTTTCCTACAAACTTTGCAAAACACTTTGTTTGCAAGATCTCATAAGGCTGCAGTAATCCACAGGTATTTCACTCCCTGGTGCCTGCAGGGACACTGTGCTTTTTAACTGTATGGTCATCAGGTCCATGGCGGCTCCATGGCAACAATAAAATGAAAATTATTTGTTTATCAATTCATGCCATTGCTGTACACAATCTTACAGCCATAATTAGCAGCTGCAGCCAATGTGCAGGCACCAGGAGCTGTCTGCAGGACGACTCAACCACCGTGAGTCGTTTTTTATGTTTTATCAGGCAATAACTAAACCACAGTCTGCTCTAGTGTCATTTTTCATTACAGGATTCAGGACAACACCCTATGTGTAATGTGTTACCTTTTTATATCTCATATGTTGTTGCTATTTTTATTTAGTTTAACATGTCCGTTAACAACTGGCAAAGGCACTACTGATGGAAATTAGCCTTCCAGCTAACTCATGTGCATTTACATTGTGTTAAAGGTCCAGTGTGTAAAATTGGGCGGGGGGGGGGCTATAACATCTAGCGTTCAGATTCTAGATTGCAGCACTCGCTCGCGCTCACCCCTTGGAGGACAAAAAGACTTGTGCGGAAATGGCTTTACGACTGGGATGATTGGGATTATTTCAGGAGCATCTACAGAGGGTAGATCTAGATCTATCTACTAACTCACTCTCTCTGCTGTTTCCTCCTCCTTCTTTCCTTCCGCCTTCTTCTTTGTTGGTTAATTTATGCACACGAAGCACGCTCTCTGGCTGGCTGGATTTTCCTTTGCTGTGCAAACATGGCAGCACAAGATGGCAATAAAAGACTCTTGCTATATGTATATGTAAAAGAATAATTATAAGGCTATGAAAACCAAACAATAGTTACATTCAGTAAATGCTGCCTCATTACACAATAATGTTTATTTTAATTTACTAGATTAAGTAGGTGTAAAGAACGGGTCCCACACACTGATTTCTGATGATGATCTTTTGTGTGTGTGTGTGTGTGTGTGTATCTGTGATACTGTTGCCCTTTCTGCAGGGGACATACTGTTTCCACCTTTCTTCCTCCTTCTCTAAAGGTGTACAAAGTACCCCAGCATCCGCTGGTCTCATCTATCTGTATTTGACTGTGAGTGTGTGTGAGGGGCTCTGTGTTTGTAACCCATCTATTCCCCCTAAAATGTGATTAATGGCAAGTGATGCCAGAGACATTATCCTGATTATGACAGAGCAACACAACACCTCCATCCTCCAAATGAGTTTTCCAACTCGTCTGTGTTTGAGTGTGTGCACGTGTGTATGTGTGTGTGCGTGTGTGTGTGTGTGTGTGTGTGTGTGTGCACGCGTGCAGCAAGGAAAAGACATTAGAGGAACAGAGGATGGAAATAAATGGTGCAAGAAGGACACAGATGGATAGACAGTACAGAGGGATGGAGAAATGCACAGAGAAAGAGAATGGCTTGTTGTTGTTGGAGATGACTGAAGGAGAGAAACAGAACAACAAGAGTTAATGAAAAAGCATCTCAGGGTAAATACGGTGGATAGAGGCGCAAAACTGTTCTCGATAAGAAGTATATTTATGAGATAAGAGCACGCAGTTGTTTTGGCAGTGTAGTGACCAGACTAAATACATAACAACATAATTAAATGTCATATAAAGTCTTAACTACAACTACTGTTATGTTTAAATCTGTCACTTGAAGGCAGCATGGCTGCTTCTGATCTGACACTGTGCCATTACACGCAGCCATTCATTATCTAGTTATTTGGGACATAGTATTTTTTGACCTTGTTAAATATCTGCATCACAGCACGCATTAGAACTTTCTAAAAACATTTTTAATCAACAGTTTTATTATTAGAATGTGTCACTGCAACACATTTTAAGATGATGTTTTCATTGATGTGATCACCAGAACACCTTCACCAAACTTCACTTATTGACACTGCAGCAAAGAGCAAAGAAAACAGTCCAGAGTTGGGTTTGGGTCATGCCACTCTTCCCCATCTAGACCAGTGGGTCTCAAACTGGGGT
This sequence comes from Caranx melampygus, assembly GCA_019059645.1. NCBI lineage: Eukaryota > Metazoa > Chordata > Actinopteri > Carangiformes > Carangidae > Caranx > Caranx melampygus. The sequence goes on from JAFELL010001717.1 coordinate 32,464, forward strand.
CAGGGAACATGCAACAAAACAATGTGACAGGCTGGACTCAAAAGAAAGGCTCTGTGTCTGCTTCCCTGCTGAAACTGACAAACCAGCTAGACTGCACCTCTGTGCTCTGCCTACCAGAGGTAGAAATGCAACCAGTCACGAATAAAGGGCTGGGCCCAACTGTTGCAGTCCAGCCAAAAAGTAAAGACAAATCAAAAGCAAGAAAAATTAGGTCTTAGGTCAATTCCCTCCTGTTTCAAATGAGGTGAATGTGACGATGTTTGACAGTGGAACATAATCTTGATGAGCTGTGTGAGGATACACACACACACACACACACACACACACACAGGGAATGTCTTGCTGCTACTTTTTTCAGACATCAGACAGTAATTAGGGAGCAGCATCAGGTAATTAGGAGGCCCTCTGACTAATGAGTGATGCACCGCTGTCACCTGGACGGCATTTAGTCTAACAGCCAGCAGCTGAGCGTGTGTGGACTGCTGTGGTCTCTGACACCGTAAGTGGAAGATCTTTCTGTGAAACGACATTTTACACATTGAAGACATTTGAGACGTCCTGACATTTTTTTATTTTGTAAATACAGTACAATCTATGGTTTGATATTATACGTCTGCTTTACACTTATTCTGTATTCATAATTGTGGGTGATTTTGTGCATGCATAAGCTATGTTATGTAACTTGCTTCTGGAGTTATGATGCACCTGCATAGGGGGTGATTTTTTTATAGATCTCACTAGTTTAAATGAAGTAGTAGTGGAGCAGCAGCAGAGATTTCTCCCCTCTTCCTCCTGCTGCTCATGCCTTACGTGTAGCATGACCCCCCAACTCCTATGATTCCTCCACAGCCACAGCCTAAAGCTGCTCTCCTCAGTCGGGTCTTTAATGGCTTATCAATGTTTTAGCCTCTTTGACTCTCATGTTATGGACAAGTCCAGATGTTGAGGAGCTGACCAAGCCCACAATCCCTTCTCCACAGAATGAACAAAAACCCTCCAGCCAAGTTCCTCCACTACCACCAACTCAAACAACTTCGACTACCTTCATCCAGGCAGCCTCTGACCTTTCGTCCATGTGAGTAGGAAGGTCCTTTGGACCACATCACTGTACCAGCTAGGGCAAATGGGCAGAGGTCATCTCCACAGAGACAATGGAGCTGCCTACCAAGGTCAACTTTTGATTCCACTCTTATCCACCCATCTCAATTTTGAATCCTTCAGGCAGAGGGCTTACCAGCCTGAGATTCTGAGAGACACTTGAGAGATGAGATGTAAAACAATGCTTGTAGTCTTTTGCACACATATAACCACAAATATATCTACTAATGGATCAACACTTCAAATAAAACACTTAAGTGTGAAATATGGGACCTTTAAGCCAGGAAGTAGACCAGTGGACTCAGGGATGATTTATTTACCCACATGAGTTCCTTCTGTCTTTGCTTAATATTCTTATTACTTTAAATCTGTCTTCACTGTATGTCATGTAAACTGTGCTAGTTTTTTTTCCCACTTAAATCCTTAAAAGGAATGCACCACAGGAAAATATGTTGTATAAATCATATCATGAGGTCCACAGTGGGACCCACTGGAGCCTTATTTCTCTCTGTCTCTGGTGCAATCCTCATCACCCCTGTGGGGCCTCGTGAGCTGCAGTGATGATAAAACGTGTTGAATCCCTGATGATGTGAATTCCTGCTGGCACCGCAGACTGAGCATCTCCCTCCAGCAGCGGTCCAGCCAGTGACAGCCAAAAATGCCGGCACACGACGCCAGCCAGTGAGGGTCGCCCACGCTGACATGATATAACTGCTTTTGGCTGTCACACAGTCCACACAGGTATTACTGAATAGAATGGTCTCCTATTATAGTATGCCACAGGGTTGTTTTTTTTTTTGCTGAGCGGTTTCACAGTTGGAATGTGGCATCCATCGCCAGCACAGATACTGTGAAATCAGTCCTGGTCCTCAGCAGCTCCAAACGCCAACTGACATGACGCATCAGAAACCAGAGGTACAGAGAGTGTTTATTATTATAAGATATACAATAATGTGCAAATATCAACTTATTATATCAATATAATATAAGCAAGGCATTAAATAACAATTTTATTCATTGACCAAACATGTCAGAAATGTTGTCCAAAGAATACCATCATCAGCTGTAATACTTGAGCTTGATTCTCTTCATATCTGACTACAGACACAGTGTTCTACAGCAAATACAACACCTGAAGACAGGGCAGTTTCTGAGGATGGATATGCTCAGGATATGCACCGATCAGTCATAACATTCTGACCTATTGTCTTGGTCCCTTTTGCTGCCAAATACATAACAAACTATGATACACTGTGTGTTCTGACAACTTACTATCAGAAGCAGCATGAACTTCTTCAGCAGTTTGAGCAACAGTAGCTGGTCTGTTGGATGGAACCACATGGGCCAGCCTTCTCTCCTCATGTGTATCAATGAGCCTGTGGCTGGTTCACCACTTTTGATATATCCTGCCCACTGCAGACCAGGAACAGCCCACACGAGCTGCAGCTTTTCAGATGCTCTGACCCAGTCGTCCTGGTCAAACTGGATCAAATCCTGACTCTGCCCATTTTTCCTGCTTCTAACACATCAACTTTGAGAACAACATGTTCTCTTGCTGCTTATTATATCCCACCCACTACCAGGTGTTATTCAGTGTTATTCACTTCACTTGTCAGTGGTCAGAATGTAATATCTGAATGGTGTATATAGTTTTGTTTTTTTGTTTGTTTGTTTTTTGTTTTTGTTTTTTTTTAAATAAAATTTCTCTTCCTTCATCTGCAAAGTGGAAGCTGAGTTAGTTTGTAGTTTTTTGAACTTGCCCTGCTGCCAGTTCAGTTTGAATGAGTCAACACAGGAAGTGCTCTGAGGATGTATTTGGTCTGTGCATTAGAAAATTTCAAGTGGGCCATGAGTTGGAAAAGATTGGGAACCATTATTATAGATTTCTATGCTCCTTTATTCAATCTCATCATCACCATCATCATCATCATCATCATCATCATCATCATCATCATCATCATCATTTAAATTTAACAACTTGATTCGCCCCTGAAATTACTGTTTGAACTTTTCATAATATGATGTCTTTGTGATTTCCTGTTTTGTTTTGAAATGATCTGCCTTTTGGACAGTTATCATTTCCCCCAGTGTTATCCCTCAACTCCATGCTGTTTAAGTCTCAAAAGGTCTCACTGGATGAGCAAAGACTTGATCCTTATGTCTATTAATTTTATCACAAGATGAATAGAAGAAAAGAGTGAAGACATCTCAACACAATCTCATTTCACAAATGATGCAAGTGTGATGCAAACTTTTACAGCAACACAGCTCTGTGAGTGTTGGACCTGGCTGTGGTGGAGCTGTAATGTTCTTTTGTTTGAGGTCATTTGGTGGGACCACACTGTGTGCTGTGGGTCCTGAAGTTGTGCTGTGTGGGCAGAGCTTCAGGAGCAGCTGGCAGAGGGGGACTCCTGTAGTTGCTCAGCTCTTGGCCCTGAAGAGCTGTGTATACTTGGGGGGGGGGTGTTGCTTTGTTGGATGTGTTTATAAAAATTTGATGGCTCACTTTTGAATTGTAATTATTAAAGAGTATTGGCCCAGTTCTGCCCTCCATGTGCTGCTGGCTGTGTCTGTGAACTAACTATGTTGTTGCACAATGCTGCATGCTGGGATCCCTGCAGATGTTTTCCCCATTTCAGCAGGTCTTGGCTGGTTAATGGACCCCATACTTCACTTGTATATAAAATATTTGGCTTCATGACTGAACGTGGTACTTTGAGCTGCCAGGTCCAAAGTAGAGAGTCAAGTGAGATTTTTGTTTTGATGACATAAAAATCTGTGCTTCCTCACTCTTTCAGCTCATCCACAGCTGTGCCAATGTATCCAGTGGAGATCATTAAACACAGAAAATGAGGAGAATTCACTTTACAGAGGACTGGCTCATTTTCAAAAGGTCATTCTTTCCACATTTATAATTGGTGCCTATATTTGACTGTCCTCCTCCAAAGAGCATCCACTTTCCTCCAGAGAGTGTCCACTGTCACCCTCCAGGGTGGACACTCTCTGGAGGGCAGCAGGAAAATCTGGAGACACAAGACATTCAACCTCTGTGTCCTGCAGAGTTGTACCAGGGAGCAAAGCTCATGCTGTTGGACATAATTGATTCTTTTATTTTCAATTTCAATTACACATCTTATCAAAAACATTGTTTAACAAATACACTGTTTAAATAGACTTCACCTCCTCCAACTCATTCAATTTAAGAGTTCTTCAAATAGAGTCAAAGGCCTCTTTGAAATCTCCAAAGCATGAATACATTATGTTTTGGTGCTTGTGTGTGTTAATGAGAGTGAGTGAGGGTTCAGATGTGGTTGTTATGTTCCCTGAGGAGGAACAAGGGGACAAAGTGGTTTCCCTGCCGTATCATTTACAGAGTTTTCGGCTTAAGAATGAGTAGAAGCAGTTTTGTGCGACTAACCCGCTCCACCAGGGGAAGAGCCTCGACTGGAGCAGAAGACAGAGCAACACAAAACACAAGCCATGGCACCACGGCTGTACAAACTGTTCTGCCTCCAGAACTCTCTGACTTCATGGGAAATGTTTTTGTTTTGGGTCAGATTTTAGACTTTTCCACAGGCCCACATGATTTTTAATGCTCAGTTCTTAAATATCAAGGAATTGCAGGAGTTTACTTATCTTTGAATATCAATACATTTTCACCTAATATGTGGAAGATACACCCAGGGACATATCAGCAGCCCTGAGGGCAGGTATACAGCGCCACAGCCAGATGGAACACTTTTTTCAAATAGTGATGGATGTGGCTTCCAGAAAAAAACATTTTTTAAACTGTGGCTGAACCTCTGAATCATGAAAATGACACACAGGATTACCATCACACAGATCTGTCCATTCTCCACAGGACTTCCTCACCAGGACAAACTACTTTTACAGCCAAAATGACCTTAAGAACTTCAAGCAGCTCTCACTGATTTCACTTTCATTTCTGGAAAGTACTGACAAGGCTGATCTGATGCGTCCCCTACAGACACTAGTATTTTGTTTTTATTTTTCTTAGTCATATTCATGTTCGTAGGATAAAAGGAAGCCAACAGAGTTCAAAATCTAAAACATTCATCTAACCCCCACTGTTCCCAATACAGAGAGACAAACAGTCCAAACAATGCAGCTTTCAACTATACTAAGTGCTCTGTTTAAGACCAGAAGTGCGGAAAAGTTCATCAAAAGTAAAGTACAAACTACTACTATCATACTACGCTATAGTACGTATATGAAAATGAGCATATAAGCAATAGTTCTGGCGACTGTCTGAAAGGTTTGTCTGAAAAGTCTCCCTTGTCCAAAAATAAATAGAAACCTAGGAAGTAAATCTACTGTCAAATAGCTGTGGGCAGTAAAGGTCCCCAAACAGAATAAAAAAGAACAAAAACCAATGAGGAAACTCCCTAACACTCTAATTTGTACACAGTCAGTCAGTTTAGGCTGACCCACAAGAAAAACCTAGCTATGAACTATAGTGACAGGCAAGCTGTAAAACTCTGACCTGCTAAGTTGAAGACTCCCAAACACAACAACAAAGCCGGCCTACACAATGCACAAACAAACAACAATGTCATCCTGCAGGTTCTATTGATAGTAATCCCCCGGTCCCTCACTACACAAATGAACATATGACCTCTGCGTCTGCTTTGAGGCTGCTCCACAGCACCATGAGCTAGATGTACAGCACTGAAAACACTGTCCTCAACTAGGATCACCCCAAAACACAAGGCTAAATAATAAAACAATGAACCAGTTGATTAAATGAGGAATAGGTTTATTTCATATATCTGTCTCCTTACATCATGCATTTTACTTGTGATTTCCAGAAGTTACCAACTGTGCAGTGGCATGTTGAATCCTGATACACTGCACAAACAAACTGACATTTGACAAGAAGTTGGAACAGAGTTGGGCAATGGACAACACACAATAATAATGATAGTAATAAAAAACATTAGACAGAACATCACACGTTTCTGAGTTGATAAACTAATAACAGTTCCATCTAAGTGATTCAAATAATGAACCAATTAGAGCAGAAAGAAAATCCAAAGCCTATTCAATAAAGCATCTGTGCCACTGTGGCTTCATCTGTTCCTCATGAAAGCTGTTTTGTGTTTATTACAGTGGAACTGCTCTCTTTGTTTCTGTTGATAATAAAAAAAAACATGTTTTAATGACAAAATACAATGGAGGAAATGTATTGCAACAAGACAGACTTTGCTGTGATAAGAAATGGTCTTGTTATTATATGAAAAATCAATGCAATCTAAATGCATGTGAGAGAATATGGAATTAGTTCATTCCTCCATGTTCACTTCTGCTTGTATACAGTGTGTTTGTACACAGTGTATTAATGTGTTGCCCTTCATTGTTTGACCTTTTTCTCTGGTGATACATGGAAGATTGCCAGCTTCAGAGGCAGCACTTTCTTTTCATTTACACATTCATCAACAATTTTTATACATGGGAAGTTCCTCCTGCATAGTTTTCCCTCCCTCCTCACTGCAGTGTCATTTGGTTCAGATTCATCTCTGCATTGACTTGACTAACATCGAAGCAAATAAGCTCTACTGGCTTTGGTGATCAAGATCAGATCAGTAGACATTTCCACAGACCCCCAGAGGCCCAAAATGATGACTCCTAGTGAATTAGATGATCCCCTGATTTTCTCCTGTGGCGCCACCAGCGGTTCGGCCATGTCCTGACAACTATCACATGGTTTAACATGAGATTTGATCTGATCTGATGCACGTGATAAACCTACGATATTTTTGTGACCCAAATTAGGCCTTCAGCTGTGCTGCGCTTTCTTTTGTCAGGATTATTATGGCTAACGAAGCCTAAGGCCCAATCCCAATTCTCTTCCCTTAATTCACCCCTTGGTTTCAAGTGCACTTGCTTGATAGATTCCCCTCAATGATGAAGGGATAGTGTTGAGGGGTAGGGAACTTTACCTACAAATCACTTCATGCAATTTAAAAACAGACGTCTTCACCTGTGTAACGTGTATCGTCGACATAGGGTTCTTGCCCTCATTTTGAAAATGCTGACTCCAGTGGTGGTGTTACCGATTGCATGGACTGTTTTCATTGTCCTTCGTCTGACAAATAAACAGATGTTGATCAAAAACAAAAACATTGTCACGCAGTGTCATCAGCTGTTGTTGCTGTTGTCACATCCACATGTTTTTTTTGCATTAAGGATTTGAGAATTCCTTAAGGAAACGGTAAAATTCGATTAATGGTGGTTAAGGGCGGTTATCAAACATGTTGATAAAGCAAATAATTATGTTATTGTTGTGCACAACGAAGAGCTACAGCTTCAAATATACGAGCAGACTTTTTAAAATTGCCTGTTTATTTGGCTGGCCTATGTGCTCCCACACTACACACACAACTCTTTTTTCATTGATCAATCCACAGACCAATTGTGTGCTGATCCATGGAGAGCGATCGGATTGGATCTCGGATCAACTGTGATCCGTTGCACCACTAATAACTTGTGCAATATGTATGGCTCAGTGGTTTCCAGGCAACGACTCCAGCCTTTGATTTTCTTCCCCTCAATTCGTAGTGTGCATCACATGGCCCTTAACATTAAGTGGGGAATTTAGAGCTGAACAGCACTTCCCTTTGTCGTCTTGAAGTTTGGGACACCTTTCCCCTCTGTGGGAACACGCAAAACCAAGGGCTAGGGCCAAGTTTGAGAGGAAGTGCAAGTATTGGGACGCAGCATATAACTAGCGGTGAATAACTACTTTAGTTAACTGAAATAAAAAATGAAAACAACAGTTTAAAAAAAGTAAGTAAATAAAAATACATTAAGCAATGCAATGCAGGATGCTTCTAGAGGGTGGCAGCACAGTGGGTATCAGCTGCTGCATACCGCAAGAAGAAGATGCGTTTTATGATTTGCTGGAAGAAAAGGCCACGGCCCAGTGTGGGACTCTACAAATCAAGGCCTTCCTCCTTATACCTAAAAAATACTAAGACCCAAACTAAAAATAAACTACACCTTCTGAAGTACTTGTTGAACCAATTAAAACTTAACTGAATTTAAAAAAAAAAGCTGACAGAAAATTTTAATAACCTTGATAGAAGTTACAGTGAATATGCTAGTAAGCATTAGTGTTTATTTGGACTGTGAATTCCAACATGCTCTATTTGTAGATTTGTTTGGACTCCATGAGGTCCTGAGAAAAGGAGCTGGTCTTGGTGCTAAATGCTCCACTCACCAGCCAGTAGCTACCTGTGTTTGTCTGCTGTTTGGAGCTGAGCGGACAGTGAACAGAGCTCGGGTCAACCCAGTCAGAGTTTCAAACACACTTTCAGATCAAAGCTGAATATGCAAAGCAATGCAAGGTTCTCTGGACTGTGAAAATAAAACATCCTGTAAATTATAGCTGGCTCATCTGTCCATGACCCTGGTCTGTCAAGCCATAACACAACTTGTTACTATATGTGATGTGTCAGGAGATACTGGTATGTTTATATAAAGAGTACATCCTTGTCCTCTCAAACTCATCCTTCATAAATAAGGCAGCAACCAAAGCCCAAACACATGTCATTCCAAGCTGCAAAAACTTTCAGGCAAAGTGAAGTGTTCTTCTGCCCACTGGTGCATTGGTGTGCACTTCAAGGGATGCTGTGTTTTGTCAGCCCTGTTGCCAATCCCCCCGAGGCGGCCAGCGAGAAGAATTCCATAACAAAGAGCTTCAAAGGCTGCAAACATCCCTCCAAATGCTCTGATAAACATGAAACTAGCAAGACACGTGGTGCTGCACTGAGCAGAGCTGAGGGTGTCAAGCACAGTCATCAGCTAGCAAGAGCAGGGAAACATTATCAACCAGCGGAACAGCAATGCCATCAACAGGCCATTTATACAAAGTCAGAGAAAGCACAAAAACATCCTAATCGACCTTGTTGTGTGCACCTCTAATGACATCCTACAATTTAAGCAGGTATGGATGAGTTGTCTAGAAATGGAAAACTCAATTTTTATCTGAAATATTTGCACTATATCCAAGAAGTTTCTTCTGTGAAGTCCTAAACAACCTGTTTTACTTCAGAGTGACAGAGACAGCGTACAAAAAAAGAAAGAAGACAGACACGGTCACAAAGGAAAAAGCACAACATGAAAACTTAAGATCATCCATTTCTGACCACTGTAAATGAGAAAACTACATCATGAAGAGGGAGGAAGGGAGTCATCCACATGGAAGACAACTTACACTGGATCATGGAGGCGGCGGAGATTTAAAATGGGTCCAGTTGTTTATGTTTGACAGCTGAACTTTCCAGTTATTCAAGAGTGACTTTTTGGTGTGGTTGGAGTTGCCACGTTGTGCATCGCCATCTGGTCAAAAGTTGCCCTCCCTTCTTAGGAACCAGTCTGCCATTCAGTAGTCCCATTAAGCTGGCCTGCTCTCCCTGCCTTTCCTGCCCACCGAAAGCTGCTCTGAGCGCTTGTTGACCATTTCCATGTTTTCCATATTCCATGTTGTAAACTGTTTTCTTGTCTGTATACAACATCTATTGCACCTCTACCCGTCCTGGGTGAGGGATCCCTTTTCTTGGGAGTTTTTCCTCAGTCGATGTGAGGGTCAGAGGTCAGAGGGTGTTGTCATGATGCTGTGTAAATTCCTTTGAGACAAACTGTAAGTAAGAATGGGCTAAACACATAGAATTGCCTTGCCTTGCCTATTGCTTGATGTTTTAACATTTTAGGCTTTTTATTTATTTAATTTTATTTTTTTAATGACTTTATTCATTTTACTATGTATTGTTATAGTTCACACATCTCTGCAGTTCTATGTGGTTGAGTTGTGTCTTGTCCTTGGTCTTTGTCTTGTCTTGTTCTTTGGTTTGTGGTACTTGTTCTTTATTTTAAAGTAAACAGATTGTGGGGGAAAAAAAGGGGGGGTGGGCCAAGAGGACCTGAACCTGGAACGCCATCCAAGATGAGCAACCAGACAATGGGAAACATGGTCGTCCTGTTACATCTGATAGGGCAACCACGCCTCCATTACATCAGACACCTGGTGACTCTTCTGAGGAAGACAGATGACACTCGTTGAATCATGTCAAGGTCAGGTCAAGAAAACCTAAACTTGTCTGTGATAAATGAAAAAGACAATTTGATTATCACCATAGGCATAATAAACCTCTTCAGTATGTGACACAGACAGGTTCAGTTTATAGAGACCCATCTTGTGGTATCTGATGGAGTCTGTAATCAGATTTGACCTTTATAGGGCCAATCATGGAGACTTCGGCAGGACCACTTAGAATAACTCACTTAAAAAGCCATCAGTGTGGTACACCGAGCATTCTGTTTGTACAACAGCTTCAGAGACAACTTTTTTCTGATTTTTCTGTCGCTGATTGAAGTACTTGAATCACACACCAGAGATGTAGTTCTTGGAACAAATCATTTCTTCAAGGCCCTCATCAGCCGACCCATAACAGGTTGCACAGCAGAAAGACTATTTCCAACTGTCAGTAGTGGGAGACACAAGCTGGCATCAGGACAGTAATGATGCCACAGACTCAACTCTCTGTCCCCACTGTCCTTTGAAATGATTTCAACAGTTTCCATCAGTATCCAGATCCAAACTGTCACCTCCTGCTGTAAAGATTTGAAGTAACACCACCCCACCCCTTTAGGGGGCCAGCAGCAGGTCTTGAGTCTATTGACTCCAATGGAAGAAGTGATCATGAGCACAGATTATGGTTCGAGTCTTTGGCCCCACAGTCACCAAAGTAAACATTGGACTCATTTTTCACAAGCCACACACTTCTGAACTTTCTGACACTAAAATGGCAAATTTCAGACGAATAAGGAGAAAATAAACTTTGTTCCAGACCTGTCTCTGTCTCAACAACACACTCTTGCAAGATCTGGCACAGATCTCCTAGGTAACGTTTGTGAACACTTGTGAATGCTTGCGAACGCCTGCGCTAACTAATTTTCATAATGCTAAATATGACTGTTAGCTATAGCTAATGTTAGCAGAAGAAACTATAACTAGGCTCACTTACCTCTACCGACAACGTTATCCACCCACACACATGTTCACAACACAGAAACAAGGTGGCGGTACAGACAACAACACCCACTCAGGAGACAGGAAGTGTATTCCATTTCATTTCATTGGCTTGTGATGAGTCATCTTAGTGGAGCATCTGTGGCAGTGTCTATTATATAGACACTGAGTTATGCCACAGATGCTCCACTGAGACAGAAGCTTCATTCACAGCAAGAATATTCTTCCTTTTGCTGTATCATAGATTCTAAATGAAGCTTCTGTCGCCCCCTTTTCCACAAAAACTGTACATCCACAGTAGATCCACGTCATGACATCATCTCATACATCTCCATTTTACAAGCAGATTCGCTCATAAAGTTTGGCCCACTAAAACTCTAAAAAACTGGCCCACTGAAGGGGGAGGCCCGGCAGGGAATGTCATCAGCTGCTGCCCAGTTGCCACAATGTTCAGAGTGAGTTGTTGTCTCACTTACAGGTTTTGTGTCTGTAACCTTTTGTTCAAATCTATTCATACTGTAGCTGCTTGTGTGGAAAGATGAAGCTGAATAAATATAAAATGCACTGAACAGTTAAAGAGCAGCTCTGTCTGTGAGCTTGTATAAACACACCAATAATTTTTTTTTTTTTGTAAGTATATTTTTTTGGGCATTTTTGCCTTTACTGGATAGCACAGTGTAGAATGACAGGAAATGGGGAGGCAGAGAGACAGGGAATGACATGCAGCAAATGGCACCCGATGCGGGATTTGAACCAGGGCCGACTGCAGCAAGGACTATAGCCTCTGCATATGGGGCACCCGCTTAAAGCTGGGGTTGGTAATCCTGTTCAGAAACATGTTTTGTTACACTGGGTGAAATGGTCCTTCTACCCTCTGAGTAATCAATACATTACGTATCAGAAAAAGGAATGGAAATAATCAGTCCTCTGTGGCAGCTGCAGGACTGACAAAACTCTGACCAATCCACACTCCTCGGTGCGAAGAGCAAAAACCAATCAGATGCCTTCATGTCTAGTTCTGTATCCGCCCCCCTCGACCCCTGTCTCCGACGTGCGTGCACAATCTTCACATGTCGCTGTTGCCGAAGAAATCAGCTACAGAGTTTACAGCAGAACGGATTTCATCCTCATTTATGAGCAGTGGCTGAGAAAATGCAGCCCAGTTACTACTTCCAGCGTTACTTGTAACGGCTCGCCCCGAGAAAAAGGCAAGGAAGAGAAAGGAGGCTGAAAAGGCTGCTAACAAAAAGGCTCTGGATAAAGCCAACGTCAAACCAGAGTAAACATCGTTGTTGCTTTTGTGGAGACAACTGAGGGATTTGAAGTGATGCTGAGGTTGATCTCGGGAGGATTTGTTATTTTTATGAAATGTGTAACTTTTGCTAACGTAGCTACTTTTGTAGCTTGTATTAGCCTAATGCTAATATTAGCTTCTCTGTGGGTTTAAAACGGTCGGTGACGCTAGTATTGAATAGATTATAGTAATACATATATATAGTACTCCTCCTGCCGCTTCTCATTTTCGTGTGGTGCGCGTTCCAGTTTGTGGGGCGTGGCTTGGACATACACACTGACAGGAGGGGGAGGAGGGGGTGGAAGTCAGAGGAGGTGCAGTTTTCAAATCTTGCTAGCTCTGTTGCTAGCTCCCCAGATTACCAACCCCAGCTTTAACACACTGCGCCACAAGGCGTCCCATAAACACACCAATACTATCAGTAGATAAATGAAATGATATTACACTTCATAGAATTATATATGTTACAGGATATGAATGACCTGTGTCCTGTCTGTTTGTGGAGATGTGAGTTTAAATGAATTGGTCACAGCAGAGTCAGTACAGGTGTGTTCACTTGGAACCTAGCCAAGCTAAGCTGCTGATATCAGGAGACACACTGCTGTTCCAACTCCAACAGCCTTGCCCTCAGCCCATGACTCCGTTCTGGACCAGCAGAGTGTTGTGCCATCCTGGAACCCCCATCCTCCTGCCCAGGAGCCGGGCCTTTGTCTGTGAAAACAAGAAAAATTAGCTCCAGGTTTGGCACCACCTCTGAACCAGCTGTAGAACTGCTCTGCTGGTCAGTGGGCGAACTACATTTGGTTCCCAGTAGAGGATGACATGGAGTGGATTTTCACTCCCAATCCCATCCCACTCCCACTCAAAATGACTCCCCCTCCTGTCCCGCTCCCGTTGTTTTTCTTTTTGTTTTTTTATAACGCCAACGTATCATATATGATACATGAGTCTTGGAGCCCCTCTGCATCATCAGTGTGATTTTTTTTTCCCTGAAAAACCTGATGTATACAATAAAATACATGCAATACACGGATAATCCACCAGGAGGCAGTAATCCATTCAACAGAGGCTGTCCAGTGACACTACATGACTGCCACCGCTAGGGAATGAGACGTGCATGATTTTTGAAGGAGAATTTTGCCAATTTTGAGAAGTTTAAGGTAAGAAAAAAAATCTAATTTTTTACTGAAACATCAAAATAAGTAGTTAGTGAATTGATGCAATGGGAATTACTCAATACTTCAACATTTATTCTTTCATAAACCGAGTTGAAATGTGTGTATCAAATTTGACACAGCAGGTATATAAGGCAATTTGTCTCCAAATCGGTCATTGTCATTCTATTGCATTTCAGCTCTTGTTTGATATGCATTTTTTTCTCCTTGCTATTTGGGCTTATTGGACCCTGATAAGTATAAAAACTAAGCATCATCTTTTACATGGTGTAGTTTTAGAGAAAAATGATGTCCACATATGTGGACAATCGGTCCTAGCCACTTCCATACGGAACTCAGGAACTGCATGATGCTCTTCTTTGGTTCACCACATGCTGTTAGATCTTCGCGGTAGAGTAGCCAGCTGTTGGCTAAAGCCCATCTGTGAAGTGCTTTAGCATCCGCATTGTCCACTTCTTAGTACGGGTGCTCATGCGGTAGTAACTGATCATTCTGTCAACCAAGTCAACTCCACCCATCTTGAGGTTTACTCACAGACAACACTTGGGCCCAAGACAGACACATATTGTTTCAATTTTTTGTCCCAGAGCTGGCAGGTGTCTTCAGGCTGTTTACCATGAACAGCGACATCCTCGGTACTGGTTTGTTGTCATACCACTTAACTACACACAACTTTCCATCTTCAGTGGAAACTTCTGTTGAGGTACCTCTTCCTGTGTTTTACATAGTGGGTAACTTCTGCACTGCTGCAGCGACCCGGTTCTTCATACTGTACCAGTCATGTACCCTCCTTCTTCATCATTCATTCCACACCTTGGATGCTTGTGAAGAACCGGTCACAATACACTTTTGTGCCACGATGCAGAGTTTTACACAGACGAGCCATGACTAAGCCTCCCAAACCCAGACCCTCTGGTCTTCGACCTGCTCAAGCAGTGCACCTGTACCTTGATAC
>JAFELL010001718.1:0-50735 GCA_019059645.1 Caranx melampygus
AGAGGAGGAAGAAGAAGAGGAGGAGGAGGAGTCTCCATCAGGTGCAGTCAGAGTCTGTGCAGCTGTTTGTTAGTTTTGGGTTCTGAAAACTGTGAGTGTTTGTCTTATCTGATCTGAAATTGCATCACTCACTCACACTGAACACAATAAGAATGTGTGTGTGTGTGTGTGTGTGTGTGTGTGTGTGTGTGTGAAGTCAGAGTCTCCACAGTAATAACTGAGGTGCTGCTTCCTGCATCATTTACCAATGTGATGAAACTGGTTACTGTGCATCCATAATAACCTGACTAACGCTGCAGTGGTTCTTTAATGTTATCAGAGTTTAGTTTAAGACTTTTAAAGAAGATTTTAACTCAGTGTAGAAAAAGTTTGAAGATGACCTCCATTGATTATTGATACAGGATCAGTGTTTCAGCTCCGATCAAACCTGAACAACTGATCCATCCAAACGGACTCTGAGGCTGTCAGAGTCTACTGCAGTGTTGTCCAGTGAGGTTTCTCTAGATCTGGAACTTGGTCCAGTCCATGTGGAAGATTTACAGACCAATACTAACAACTAACGAAACTAACTAACAGAAGAAGTTATTGTTTGTTCCTGTAGTTTGTCTTTAGTCCACAGAGTCAGTTCACAACAGAGCTCTCTCAAGGCTCTCTACAGACAGAGAGGACAAAGACCTTCTCTTTATAGCAGCAGAGCAGCAGATCAGACCAGGAGCAGCACACATGACAACAGTGATGTGGAAGAACCAGAACCAGAACAAGAACCAGACCAGACAAACCTGGGGAAAGAAACAGGAGACATCCCGTTCACTTGACTGTGTGCAGCTCAGAAAACCAGACGACACCTGAATGAACATGAGACAGTGATTGAACAGTGATGTCCGTGAGTGGTGTGTGTGTGTGTGTGTGTGTGTGTGTTGTGTCTCTCTGTTGTCGTGTTATTACTGAACCTTGTAACAACACAACACGCTGTGAGCTCCCGTCGTGGACTGAACTGAATATGAACTGGTGACTTAAAGCTCACATCCTTTCTTCTTTTGTTACACACACTGTTCTTTGTTTCTCCTCCACGATGTCGTCTATCCGTCTCCAGGGCGACGCTGCAACTTGATTATATCTGTGAAGACGACACTCTGCTGCCTTCATGTCATCGTCACAACGTCTCTCTTATTGTTCCTTAAACCCCACGAGAGGACGAGAAGAGACCGGGTTCAGGCCTGATGCCACTTCCAGCTTATACCCCGCCCACACCAGGGTTAGGGTTAGGGGGTTAGCTGCGGGAATTTATCTGAGAGGATGTTTAACATGTCATACGGTCCTGTTCTGCTCAGCTGTTGCCATGGTGACCCAAATCAGATAAGTGGGGGGGTGGGGGACAATCTGGTTTAAGAGCCAGTTTGTACCTGTCTCTGAGTGAATTCTTCTCTGGGGACGTGTTTGAGCGTGAGCAGTTAGCAGTTAGCTCAGGAGCTAGTGTGTCACTTCCTGCTGTGACCAGGCCTCAGTGTTAATGTGGTGAAACTAATCTGCAGCAACATAAGACAGTCAAATCAGTGCAGAGAAACAACTCCACATGAGATACAGAGTCAGTCTGCTACTGGTACTGGTACTGGTACTGCTACTGGTACTGGTACTGCTACTGCTGCATGGTGCTCCTCCTGCGCCTTTTCATTTTAGATCTGTAGACACATACGGCCACAGTATCAGTGTCAGGTCTGCAGTTTATTTCACCTCCATGTTAAAAAGCTGTGTGTTTCACACAACAGACGGACCGATGACGAGGTCCAGGGCCGTCTCAGTGTTATGATGAAGGTCAAACAGATTCAACTGAAAACGGCTGAACGAGCTCATCCTCAAACTTGAACACGTCTGTACCTCGTCAGGCTGGTTTACACCATCAGACACCAAGCGACCACAGGAACCTCTCCTTAGAGGAAAGTTCCACAACATACACCTGCACCTGTAGATCCACATAGCTCCACCTACCCAGATTGGAGGAGGCTCGGCCCTGTGCAGCTCTGTCCTGCAGCTCCTTGCTGTTTCTAGCTGGTGCTGGTGGTGCTGCAGAGCCCGGTCCAGGTCCTGGAACCATCAGAGAATGTTTTATTAACCACTGGTGATTCAGCTCTTCAGTGAAGCAGCTCTTAAATGTTTTGATACTGACCTGCATGCAGCGAGCAGCGTGGCCCAGCCCAGCGTAGCCCTCATCTCGATGGCCCGGTCCGACTGCTCCTGGGCCAGCTCCAGGACTCTGGTGTGGTAGGATATGGCCTTGTCGAAGTCCGCTGAGAGTGGTAGGCGCTGCCCAGGTTGCTGTAGGCCCGGGCCTCCTCACGCCGGTTCTCCAGAGTCTGACAGAGACAAGACGATAGCAGAACACGTGACTTCAAAGATTAGCAGGAGCAGGTTCTGTGTGTTTAGATGACGCAGATGGAGCCGACACTTCTCCAACGCTGGAGCAAAGTTTCCAGCTGAAGGGACCCAAACTGTCAAAACAAACACAATGACTCTACAAGTGGTCAACAGTCAGAGGATTTGACTTTATCCTTGCACAAATCTAATCGTCGACAGATGGTCACTTTGTATGTGAGGACAGAAAACAGAGAGAAGAGTTGGCTGCTCTTTATCCAGAAACACAAACATGACGGGTGTTGTCTCTGGTCCTGACGCCTCATATTTACAGGCTCTCTGTCTGAACATACTTCATATTCGCTGTGAAATGTGCATAACTGGGTTGTAAACAGCTCCATTCATCAAGTGACAGATGTGTGAAAACACACAACAGCTGCAGAGATGAAGCTGCTGCTGTGGGGAACAAGCTGTTTGACTTCATAATAACATCTCTCCATAATAATCCAGAATTCAATTACTGCATGTTACAGTCACTGACGGCTTCATCTCCACTGCACCTGGGTGACGGCCTCAAAGATCCATCAGTCCAACATAAAGAGAAGGAAACGCTGACCTGAATGTTCATGTGTTGCCCTCAGGTGGAGGATTAAGTGTATTATATATGCTGCCGTAGGTGGAGATATGAAGATGATGAAGTGACGTAGGAGACTCAGTGTGGGAGGAGAGAATTACTTCAGGCAAAGATCTGAGTTTGAACACTGGAGGAGCTCATCACAGATTCTCAGATCATCACAGAGTCCATCAAAGCTTTGGAGATGTGATGAAGAGTCTGAACTTTGTCGTGACCTTGGTCGCCATGGGAATCAAACTGTCACATCTTGTACCGACAGAGCTCATCAGACAGACATAGGTCTGGGATCAGTTTTTGGTCACACAAAAAGTAATCTCATACCTTAGCGATGTCCAGGTGCTGCTCATGACACTGCAAGGCGTTGGTGAAGTCTCCCAGAGCCGTGTACACGGCGCCCATGTTCCCCAGCTGCCGGGCCTCCGACAGCTGACACTGGGTCTGCCGGGCCAACAGAACACACTGTTTGTGACTAGCCAGGGCGTTGGGGTAGTCACCGATGGCCGTGTAGACGTGACCCAGACTGCTGAGGGCGTCGGACGCAGCCTGGAAACACACAGAGGTGAGTCAGAAAGACTCCAAACCATTGACACACACACACACATGTAATTAACACACTGAGCCCAATCAACACTCATCAGGTCTCACACACTGCTGTAGCTTCGTCCTCTACAAACGCCTGACAACATCTGGCTCTGTGGCGTCAGAACAGATCACACAGGCTCCTGCTGGGGGGCCAACCCCAAGCTGACAGACTTCACCCCCATGTCCTGTCCCACATGACTGACTACGACACCTCAGAGGCTTCATGTTGCCTCATCATTGTCAATAAAGTTTCACATACAAACCAGATTGTTGTAAATCTTTATGATCTCAACTTTCTTCCTCATGTGTTTGTTTTTCAACTTTCTTGGAGCAAACGTTTGGAAAAAAGAAATATTTCGTAAGGTTTCCACTGCTGTCGCATTATTTATGACATAACGATGATGCGAGCTGACAGCGGGGGCCCCTCTGTCTTGGCCTGGGGCCCCGGTGCAGTCTGTAATGGTCCCTGACTGTAGCCGCTACAGTGGGTTTTAATCTGACACGTTTGTGTTTAAGATGCAAACAGCTGCTGACAGCTGGAGGACGGAGTGGGAGGAGCCACAGAGTGCCGACACCGCCTCCCATTACACGCCGTCATTTCAACCACGGGTTGTGTGTGAGCGTGGCGTGGTGCAGCTTCAGTGTTTCATCATCAGTAGAAACTGCTGAGTCACTTGCCACATGCCATTGTACCTTTACACCTTGTGACTGTCGTTAAGGAGCTGTATGAATAAGTTTTTTATTGTCATTATTATTTCACCTGCAGCCTCTCAGCCTCTTCCTGTTTTATCTTCAGTTCATCTCGTGAATGTTTGAGAAACGAGCGGCTCAGGTTGAAACACTCAGTCTTTGTGTTGGCGAGTGGCTCAGTATGTGTGTGTGTGTGTGTGTGTGTGTGTGTGTGTTACACACTGTTGTTTCCTGCTCAGGAAACATGGCCGCCGCTGATAATGAGTCTAATCTGTGGAAAACAGCTGAGACTGTTTCTGTGATGCGACGTCAATAATCCAGAACTGCTCCATGTGATCGCACTGACGGCGACAAAGTGAGAGGCCACACACACACACACACACACACACACACACACAGTGAGGGACAGAGAGCAGAGAGAATAATCCAGGGAAGATAATGAAATGTTTGAGAGTTTAAAGGAGAGAGATCTGTGAATTATTAAAGAGCAGTGATCAGCATATTCTCCACTCCACTTTATATCCCACAATGCACTCCTCTGTGTGTGTGTGTGTGTGTGTGTGTGTTGTTAAATGAAACTTATAGTTCGCCTTCAATTTTAAAATTTTACATTCAGAAGATAAAAACCAGAACAAAAATAATGAAAAAACTCATTAAATCAAAGAGTTTGAAAATAAATTGGACATGAAAAGAAAGAGATCAGTCGGGTTCAGTTCTGTCTGTGATGGAGAAGTGACACACACACACACACACACACACACACACACACACACACGATGTTGGTCTGTTTCTCTACAGTGTGACGACATTAAACCTGCTGAAGACTGAAGGGCTCAGTTTGGAGCCTGATGACGACAGTTTCAACAATGTTTGAGTCTCATTTTGTCACTTGTAGTTGAAAAGTGAATTTTCAGTGTTTGCACTGAAGCTGTGGATCAAACAGGTGGATGAGCCTCATGCTTTATTTACTGCTTTTCCTTCATTCTGACATATTCGAATCCTGCTGTTAACATCTGTTCAACTATTTGAACCAAAACATCAGTTGATTGACTGAATGGTTAGAAAATTAACTGTCTCTGAACAGTTTTCACCATCATCTGGTGTCAGATGTGACGTCATGTTAATAATACAATGTGAGAGCTATATGTGATGACGCGACCTCCTCAGGTTTTAGAATAAACACACAGTCTGTGTCTTTGGGCTGCAGGAGACGCTCGCAGCTGGGTCCTCCTGCTTTCTGACATTTTGGAGACAAAATAATCAAGAAATGTCTCCACACATGAATCAGTGATGAGAACGATCAATAGGTGGACGAGGAGGAGGTCATCAGCTCCTCTGTTCAACACACACACACACACACACACACACACACACACTGTAATCCCAACTCCCACAAAGTGATGAGTGTAAACACATAAAATCCAGTCGACACATCTCGGTGGCAGGAAAGAGAGATTTAATAAATGACTGTGGGGAGGAAGTGGTTGGGTGTGTGTGTGTGCGTGCGTGTGCGTGTGTGCGTGCGTGTGCTGTGTGTGTGTGCGTGTGCGTGTGTGTGCAGTCCACCAGATGGAAAACTGTTTGATTTCCCTCAAGGACAAAATGTTTCTCCTGCACCAGAAAACACAGAAATCCAATCATGTTGTGTCTGAGACTCTGAGCCCGTGGACACTTTAATGTGTGTGTGTGTGTGTGGTGTGTGTGTGTGTGTGTGTGTGTGTGTGTGTGTGTGTGTGTACTGTATATAAATGTATGGAAAACAGGTAGTGACTGACAGGGCTCATTACTGATGCTGGAGGAGGAGGTGTGGTCAACTGTGACATCACAACGTTCAGCAAAACACTTCTGCTTGTTATTCAACGTTTGTGGCTTTAGTTCCTGCAACGTTAAAATAACTGATCACGATAATGGATCTATTGATCATCTGTTGATCACTTTAATAACCCTGGGGATTACAATTCTTATAATCCATTTAAACAGAATCTGGTTTGTATTATTTGATCACTTGTTGTGAAGTGTGCACTGCTCTGGATCATACCATACACTTATTGATTATTGATTTTCTCTGGGTAAATATCAGCTCTCTGCAGACGGCTTCTTTGTTTGAGGCTGCAAACACACAGATCAAAAGAAACACACACACACACGCACACACACAGGAGGAGATATGGATTTCTGTTGATGACCATGTTAGAGTCACTTTGGCCGTGCACCTGTGGAGGAGAGGGTCAATGATTGTTTGTCAACACACACACACACGCACACAAACACACATTACGCTGTGCGGAGAAGGTGGTGTCCAGACTCTCTGTGTTTCCTGCTCACACCTTCATCTGTCTCACTGACAGCTGTTCAATCGGCCTCTGCAACACTCAGGACGCAATCACATGCTATTAACTGACTGACTGTGTCTGTGTGTGTCACTGCAGCACAGATGCAATAAAAGTGAACACTAACAATATATTATTGAGTTAACCAGTGGAGATCCAATCAGGAGCCTGTCACCTGTCCAGGTGTGTTAGAGGAGACTCTTTCCATCCCATCATCAACAGTACAGAGACACAGGGAATCACCTCATCAGAGCTCTTTGTACGGTATAAAGGTAGACGTTTGCCTTAAAGCTCCTGCAAAAGAAAAAAGCCTCAGTCACAGAGAAATGCACACAGCCTGTATTCAGACACTGAGCCTTAAAACCAGGCGTCAGGACTTCCTGTCACTTTGTGATGTCACAACAAAGCAGTCACACCAAGCCCGGCCCACCACCTGGACCCACCATCCAACACTTTGCAGGATTTGGTATTTCTGAGTGTTTTATTCTGAAATCTGCTCTGTTTTTATTGGATCAGTCAGAAAACAGTCAGCCAATCAGAAGAGAGGCTCAGAGCCTCCTCTCTCCTGATTGGCTGACACTGACCTGTTGTTACTAGAGCTCCAGAGAGAAGCTGAGAGAGGAGATGGAAAACTACACTGAGATGGTTTTAGATCTTCTCCTGCACCAGCCCTTCAAAATAAAAGACAGCTTTGATCTGCATGTCTTTGGTTTTAAGGTAAAACTTGGGGGAATCATCACTTGTTGTATTTTCTTAACTGAAATGAAATGTAAAAATGATCCATTTCACTAACATCAAGACTGATATCACAACACAGGTGGAGGTGTTGTGAGTGCACATCTACACACCTCCATCATCTATATGAATCACCATGAACACACTCATTAAAACATGGTCGCACCTCTCTGTCCTTGAGCTTCATGGCCAGGACCAGCTGGTTCCTGTGGTTGGCCAGAGCTTCTCTGTAGCTGCCTTTGGAGAAGAGGGCGGAGCCAAGGTTCCCATGAGCACGACACTCACCTGACTGGTCGCCTGTGGGAAGACAGAAACATCATGAGTCGTTCATTGT
The DNA here is from genome assembly GCA_019059645.1 of Caranx melampygus. Lineage (NCBI taxonomy): Eukaryota > Metazoa > Chordata > Actinopteri > Carangiformes > Carangidae > Caranx > Caranx melampygus. Next base: position 7,655 of record JAFELL010001718.1, read on the forward strand.
GACTCCACCTCCACCCATCAGTCTCTCCTCTGCTGAATCCTCCACCTACCTAACGTCTTGGTCACCTCCAGGTCCTGCTGCATGTAGGCCATGCTCTTCTCTGTGTTGCCTAGAGACCAGTAGGCGGAGCTCAGGGCCGAGAAGACAGAGCCCCGCAGCTTCAGTGAGCACGTGCCGATCTTAAGCCCCGCCTCCAGCACCACAACGGAGGCTCCATGGAAACCGTGGGTCAGCAGCTCCTGGCCGATGACGGACACCACCACGAACGGACTTTTGTCCAGCTTCATCTTCTGCAACTGCTGGTAGGTCGGCTCAAGGGAGTCTGAGGGGGGAGACAGGTGAGGTCACAGGTGAGATGATCAGGGTCAAAGGTCAAGTTTTCAATAATGTCTGTTGTTTGTGTTGCTGGATGAGTTTGGTTTGGTTTTCTCTCAAGCTACAAAGTCTTTTCTTTTTCTTTAATAGTAAAATTTATATTTTAAACATTTGGAAAAGTTGGGTGTGTGTTGCAGTCACAGTCACTGATATGTCTCTAAATATCTGTTGTGTTTTGTAGATGTTTATTTTATATTTATTGTTGGACATTTGGTTGCTATGGACACACAATCATAAATAAATGAAATGAATCAATGATGAAAATATATTGGAGCCATTAAAGGTCCTGATTCCTCCTGATGTTTGAACAGAGAAGCTCAGAACAGAAACTAACTTTCATTTCTATTTGACAATATTTCATTGAAGTTGTTCTGAACGCTGCACAAACACAAACTCTGTGTTGATCATTCACTGTGTCTGTTGTTTAATCTTCACATCATTTTCTGTGGGGGAGCATTTACACCATGGTTGGGGGTGAGATGATGTCATGACAAACTGTGGATGAGTGAGTGTTTTTATGATTCATGTTAACAGAGTCCAGTCACAGAAGAAGCTGCTGAGTGTGAGACACCAGTGAAGCTGAGCTGGTGCACTGGTGCCAGGTTTGGATCACTACAGCGTCGCACAGATCTGCTCAGATCACTCGTGATTTACTGGAGGCGACAGCCAACCATCGGTGCAGAAACCAGAGAGAAACTGAGATGCCTGAAAACCACAGAAGAGAGTGGACCAGCAGCAGAGGTTCACAGATATCGCAACAATTATTATGGTATGGATTGTCAACAAATTTATCCAGACATTCGTGGTCCCCTGAAGACAAAGCCTGCTGATGTTTCCTCCAGCGCCACCTACAGGTCACTTTCACAGCTTTAGATGATTTTACACTGGCTGAAGTTCCTGGTCCATGAATAAAACTGACTGACGACATTTTACAAAATATCAATATTAAACCAATCTCTAACCAAGAATATCACACCTGTAAATGCACACATACGGCACAAAGGGTGAAAGAAGGACAATTCAGACAAAGTGCATCATGTATTCTCTGCATGTCTCGACACATATTCAGTTTGATTTGTCAGAACAAACGATCAAAGTTGGATTTTTCCATCCTTCATGCCAGCCGATGTTGCTTAACTTGACATAATGGAAAACAACTGCAGCCTTGATCCCAATCTGAAACCATAGAACAGCTTAACGACGCTGCTCAGGGGGAAAAACCTGTTGGTATGGAGACGGAGCATGCAGCGGTTGCACCATCGGTAAATCATTTCTGGGTGACTGGAGGGAGAATTAGTGCTAATGTGATGTCCTGAGGGGGTTTCAGTGATGTAGAGCAGAGAGAGAGCCGAGCTGTGACCTCTGACCTCTGGGTTTCTCCTTCTTCTGCAGCTTGAGGCCAGATCCTCCGGCGTGTACCGCACCGCATCGCTCATGTTCTGCCTGCAGTGCTGTTTAAGCATTTGGTTCTTCCTGCTCCTTCCAGTCTGCGGTCGGCTGCTGTTATCTCAATATCCTGACTTTATTTGACTGTATGAAAAACGTTCACTCTAAGCAGCCAAGGCACCACATTTGTTTTATGTGGAGGAGACAGAAGACACTGAGCCACCCACCACAGACACCTCCCACCACAGGATAATATAACGACATGTAAAATCAGATCACCGTCTCACCGTAGACGCTCCTGCAAGATGAATTTATGTGGTATAAGTCATAAATATATTTAATATCCTCACTGGCTCACACTGGAGGTTGTTTCACACCGTCTGTGGGATTCAGACCTGCGACAGAAGGAGCACGAGTCTGGTTAAACGGTCCAGGACGGTCTCTCCGCCCTCTGCTGTGCCACTGTAGCATCATGCTGACTTACAACCTGTCACACCAGTTCACACCAGTCACACCCAGTTCCTCCAGAGTGGAGTCACTGAGCCAAACCTTCACATTAAAGTAGAAATGCACCGAAAATTCGGCCGCCGAAAACGGACAAAAAATGCATTTTCGGTTTTCGCCAAAAAGACTTTTAACACCGAAACAACACGGCCGAAACAGGATGTTGTGATGACGCAAGCAAAAACCTGCCGAACATGCCGATCGGTGTCGGCGAGTGCTGGAGTCCAGGCTCCGATACCATGTGTATCTGTTCACCAGGTAGTTCCGTTAGGGCGACTGCAGTCCAACGCTACAGCGCTCTGTTTGTAAAATGAAATGAGCAGCGCTACAAATAACCCGCGTACCTGTGTACCTGTGTACAGCATACGTGTGTACCTGTGTACGAGTGTACCTGTGTACCTGTGTACAGCGTACGTGTGTACCTGTGTACCTGTGTACGAGTGTACAGCGTACGTGTGTACCTGTGTACAGCGTACGTGTGTCTCTGGTGTTAAAGTTTAGCGCTACTTCTCAGAGTTTCTTTTTACAATCGGGAGTACAACTGCTCGTCTTTCTCGTCAGTCGTCATGGGAACATGACGTGCTGCTCGTCTTTTCTCGTCAGTCGTCATGGGAACATGACGTACCACTCGTCTTTTCTCGTCAGTCGTCATGGGAACATGACGCTCTGTCAGTGGTGCAGCGTTTTGAAAACAAATGTGCGTACAAGCTGAAAAATGAAAAAACGTATCACTGTGTACAGCCAGTATGTGTGAAGACACGCTGTGGCTGCACGTAGGTTTTTAAAGGAACTGTTAACTATATATTTATATATCATATTGAATTTTACTGTCAGTAGTCAGTTACAGGCCTGTCAGTTACAGGCCGGTCAGTCACAGGCCGGTCAGTTACAGGCCGGTCAGTCACAGGCCGGTCAGTCACAGGCCGGTCAGTCACAGGCCGGTCAGTTACAGGTCTGTCAGTCACAGGCGGTCAGTTACAGGTCTGTCAGTTACAGGTCTGTAGGTTATTCATGAGTGGGCTCAAGTAAAACATTTTATTTTATATTGTTGCAATGTCAGAGAAATAAATATTTTCATAATTTTGTAACTGGTTTCTCTGAAGCATGAATATTAATTTATGCAACTGCAATGCCTTGACTGTAGTGAGGTCATAATAATTAATAATTGGCATAATAATTAATTTCGGCGTTTCCTCATTTTTGGTTTCGGTCAAAAATTTTCAATTTGGTGGATCCGTACATTAAAGCTCCACAGTTTCCTCCTCTGCTGTCTGAGGCTTTGATACTTTCACAGTATTAATATAGAACCTAGAGCTGCTTTATAATCACACTACACATGGACGTCTACCTTTATACTGTATGGAGCTTTAAGACGCACGTCTGCCTTTATACCGTATGGAGCTTTAAGACGCACGTCTACCTTTATACCGTATGGAGCTTTAAGACGCACGTCTACCTTTATACCGTATGGAGCTTTAAGACACACGTCTACCTTATACTGTATGGAGCTTTAACACCAGTATCTAATAGATATTAAAGTGGCATGGTGACCCTGTGGTTGAGGTCAGGGTGGATGTGAGCTCCAGCTTTGAGGTAGAAGCTCTCCAGCTCTCTGTGGGGATATTTTTAGAAGGGAGGGGGGGGTTTGCAGCACCGAGGCTTTGGCCGTATAAATTGTTAGAAAAAGTGACAGAGCTGAAACTTGTGAGTTAGGACTCCTGCAGGACGTATTTCAAAGTCACACTCTGCAAATTTTGAAGGGAAGAAATAACTCACGTTTTACAAATGAGCTGGATTAATAAGCAATAAAACTCAGTGCAACACACTGGGAGGTTTTGTGCTGCAGCCTGACTTTGGGGAAGAAGATGCTGCAGTGTTTGTTAATCCTGTATTTTCTGTACATGTGCTGCTTCGTCTCACTGCGTATCTCTGTCTGTGGTTACAGCTGATTTCAATGTAACGTCTGGGAAAAGCAGCGCTGCAGCACTGAGACACAAAGAGTCTGATGTTTCACCGGTGTTTTCATCCACCTGACCACACCAGGTCAAGGCTGTGTTCATTTTGATTTTCATTAGTTTCTATTTTTATTTAGTTTCCAGTTTGCTTTTATTTCACTTTAGTTTAAGTTTAGTTTTTATTTAGTCTTAGTTTCAGTTTGTCAGGTATTAGGAGGAGAGCTTTGATTTGTAGAAGCTGAGTCGCTTTGAGCTGAACTGTGGCATTTCCTTCCTGCAACTTCAGCCTTTTCTATCAAATCATAAACTACATATTAAACATCTTCTCCTCGTGGTGTGTGATCTGCTCTGCTGCCTTATCTCAACGAGGCAAACTGAACAGGACTAAGACGAAGCTGATTCTATCTGCAGTTCAGTTTAGCTTTAGTTCTTTTCGCATCGTTCACTGTCGTTTTTATCTAAACTAAATGAGTTTCCACTGCTAGTAGCAGCCACAGCTACAGCTACAGCTGCAACAGCTACAGCTGCTACAACAACTACAGCTACAGCTACAACAGCTACAGCTACAGCTACAGCTACAGCTGCAACAACTACAGCTACAGCTACAACAACTACAGCTACAGCTGCTACAACAACTGCAGCTACAGCTACAACAGCTACAGCAGCTACAGAGAAACAGAGAAACTGTGAATGTTGGAGCAGATTTTCTCTCCAGTGTGAAAGCAGATGCAAAATTCCACGTGCAGCATTTTGCTGCAGCTTTGCCAAGAGAAGACTCTCCCCAGACGCCCAGCTCCTCGTTCGGATACAGCTGAAGGGCAAAAACATCATCCTGAGCCAAGTCCAGCCTGAAAGCACCGGTGCTGATCGTATGTTCACTGTGGGGCAGATGGATCAATGACACACACACACACAAAAATCCACTTGGGAAATATTTAACCCTCTGGTAACGTTAAAAAAAAAACTCCCTAAATGTACCCTACACACAAAAAGCTGCTGGGTTATTTTTAACCCAGCAGCTTTTTGTGTATAACAGTACATTAGGGTGCATTTTTGCCTACAGTGTATTACTGACCAAAAATCTTTCCATTTCGTGCAACACAGTGAAAGTTATGGCCAAATTATGTGTTAAAAATTGACCCTAGTGAACGAAAACGTCCCAAACGGTACCAGAGGGTTAATCACTGACGGAGTGGTGAACACGCTGCAGAACCAACCTCCACCTTCACTTCAGTCCTGAACCATCAGACACCAACAGCGGTCGTCTCCGCCAGAACAAAGACAGTTTACACAGCCTGAGCGAGGTGCTCACCTGCTCGCAGGTAGATGTGTGTGTGGTGCTGATCTCCCTGCTGCTCTGTCACTGATGTTTTCACTTTCAACTTCTTTACGTTTCTCTTTCATCTGACTTTACTTGTTTTATTCATTTTCAACATCTCACTCATCTTTATGTTTCTCTCTCTCTCTCTCTCTCTCTCTCTCTCTCTCCCTCTCTCTCTCTCAGATGTGTGTTCATGTCTTTGTGAGTCTTTTTACTTTTTCACTTCCTGGTCCCAGAGGAGACTCACTGAATAAAACAACACATGCAAAGTGGGAGCTCCACAGTTCTCCACATCTCACTCTCTGCTTCAGCTCTCACACACAAAACTGGTTTGTTGCTGATGCTGTTCCTGTGTTGTGTGTGTGTGTTGCTGACAGATGTACCTCTGAGCGGTGACTTCATAGCAGCCTCCACCATGCCCACCAGCAGCTGGAGACTCTTGGGGTCTTGGGCGAGTCCAGAGGCGAAAGCTGCCAGGGCATCGGCATGACGACCGAGGTACTGCAGCGCAACCCCCTGACGAAAGTAGGCCTGCAGGACAGGAGACAGAGGACATGAGTGGACAGTTGTTTATCTACCTGTAGGCAGACTCACCCTACACTCCTTCCACCTACACGTGCTTCATACATATCTCCTCCAACCTGTAGATTTTAAATCCTACAGTGTTACTACAACTACAGTAATACTACAACTACAGTAATACTACATCTACAGTAATACTACAACTACAGTAATACTACATCTACAGTGCTACTGCAGCTCCAGCTCCAGGCCTAAAGGCCTTTGGTACTGGAGGGTGTGTCACACCTGCAGAGCACTGATACAGCATGCTTACACACCCACACCCACACCCACACACTCACCACTGACCAGACTGTAACCTAATTGTGCCCCCCCCCCCCCCCCCCCCAACCCTAACGCCACCCAAATAATCTGTCATGACAGTGAATGGATGAAGACAAAGAGCAGAGGAATTAGATTACATGGCAGCTTCCCACACTGTCTTTGTCCTGCTGCCTCCTCGTCCTCAGACAGCTTCAATGAGACAGAGAGTGGTGGTGGGGGGGGCGGAGGTCAAGACTAATCTAATGCATTAAGTCTGTGGAGAACAGAGTCTTGGTTGTTGGTGCAGGACGTGGACGGGCCACAGTGTCACTTCACTGTGGATTAACACAAAGTGGGATAAATGGTCAGTAATTACAGATCCAACTCTGAGCACACGTCACCGACAGGAGCCGGCTCCGTCGTTATGAAACTGAATCATCACCACATTAAAACCAGCTCATTAGAAAATCTGTCCAATGAAGCGGTCACTCTGCGGTCATGTAAACAGGATCAGAGATTCAGAGGACGGTTCTGACTGTTCTGTATCATCTGGTGATAAACTGCATTTCATCAGAGCAACGAGGCCACGAACAGCCTGATCAATAATCAACAGGATGTTAAAGTCTGTTCTGTAACACACACAGAGGCAGGAGAGGGAGTCACTGCAGTGAACGTCCGGTTCAGGTGAGAAAATAAAGAAGGTGTGAGAACATGAAGGAGCCATGAACCCGACCTGAATGTGTTCGAAGGAGCTGGAGAACATGTGAGGTCCACACAGAAAGAGCCAGAAGCTTCTGATGATGAGCTGAAACTTCATACAGAGCTGTTCCCTGTTGTTGCAGTCAAAGTCACAGACTGGGGACTTTCTGAATAAACCTGTTGTTCCTGTCGTGTCTGACCATCCATCGGCTGTAACCCTTATCCCTGGCATCTGACACGTACAACGTGGACAACTGTCCGGTCTACCACTGGTCCAACATACAGAGACAAACAACAGCACACACTCATACTCACACCTACAGACACTCGTGTGTTTGGACAGTGGAAGGAACTGGACACCCCCAGGAACAACCACTTTCTATATCGACAGGTGATCAAATGGCACTTAACATGAAGACAAATCTTCTCCAGTCTCCAGCTGCAGCTTCTCTGTCCTTCATGCACCTGGATCTGTGGCTGTTCTTATTATTCTGACTCTGTGTTTCTGCTGCAGCAAAGTGTCCACGCTGAGGGGAGAGGGACAGCAGCCTGACCTCTGACCCCGATCCAGACTGGAGCAGCAGGCCTGGACTGCGCCGAGAAGCCAGGCTGGAGCTGGGCCGGTTGCCATGGCGACATATGGACGCCCCACCTGTCCTCCTACCTCTGCTTAGCACTGCCCCTCAAATCTGTCACCGTCACACTGGTTTGGCTGCTGCAGCGTTTCATCTCAACAATCAGCTTCACTCTGATTGGAGGATGAAGACGATGAGGAGGAGAAGTTCAAGTCAGAGCACAGCGGCAATTATCTCTGCACGATCCTGTGTGTGTGTGTGTGTGTGTGTGTGTGTGTGTACCCACATCACGTCTGTAAACATGCCAGAGCCAGACAGAAAGTGACAGCAGGCAGAGTCTGACTCCTCCACCACCTCCACCTCCCGCTCACTCACATCCTGCCTGTTAGCTCAGTCTGGCTATGCTGCCTGCTAAGCACATACAGGAGGTACACACACACACAGTCTGGTCCGTCTCAGTGGGGAGCTGCAGCACCTCACAGACATCTTCTAAGATTAGAGACTTGTCTCCTCGACGACTGCTGCTGCTGCTGCTGTTGCCGTGGTGTCAGGCATTTCACTCATCACATTACCTGAGAGGTTTGTGTCAGTGATCACTACAACAGGACGAGACTCAGTGTCTGTAGCTCTGAGTGTGTGGAGACATTAAAAACTGTAGGTCATGTTTATTCATCAGTTATTGTCATTTATGGTTGTTGATCCTGTCTCAACAATAACACAGCGTTTACAGACACTAAGTTAGCAGCAGCTAGCAGCCAACTTTGACTTAATATTGAACCTGAACCAGCAACAACAAACAACAGAAGATGCCTCCTCAGTATTTACTCGAGCTGCAGAGCGGTGAACCCTCTGGGCCACCATAGACTAAGACTGAGAGATAAGACCGACAAATAGAAGGAAGGAGAGAGTGAGATCTGTCTGTCTGTCACAATATGTACATACAGAGGGAGGTGTTATACGCCGGAGCAGAGGATTCACTCCGACGAACAGATGCTTCAATTCCTGCTCGTAACTCACATTAATCGAGAGCAGATGGTGGGGGGGGGTTACAGAGGTTCACATAGAGCAGACATGATGGTGATTGATGTCTTAGCAAATCAGAGAATCTGCCTGAAAACACACAGATGAAACTTCACTCCTGTTTTATCCACAGACAAATTGGATTGAAGCTAAATGACCTGAGCAGCACAGAACAGAGTTAAGGTGGTACTGAGGACGACGACGATGACAGGGAGGAGGAGGAAGAAGAGGAGGAGTAGGAGGGAGAGGATCAAGAGGAACAGGAGGAACAGAAGGAGGAGGAGATGGAGGAGGAGGAAGCAACTCAGAGACGACTCTAATGTCTCCTCAGCAAACAACAAACAGTGAACGTCTCCAAATCCTGAGATGAACATGAACACATTGTTCTGCTGTATGTTGAGCATCAGTCACGTGGCCCTGGTGTGTTTTGCCAAGTCGATGCCCCACTTATCCCACAGTTGGTGATATAACGACATGCTGTGTGAGCGCTGAGCTGTTTGGGTGAGATCATTATTTAAGAGCCTGAGCGGGTCATTAAAAGCACGACTCTGTGCTGTGAGGACGCCTCTGTAGAATTTAATGCGCTTCATTATCAGTGAACTATGATCAGACCTAGAGAATCTAAACCAGCAGCATCTGTACAGCGGCACACACTTACTCACAGTCTGAGAATTAACAGGCCTCCGGTCTCGCACGCCATCGGGATCCAAACAGGTTCTTCTAACAGACCGGTCCGACCCGTAAAGCACCGCGCCGCAGACACAGCGCTGCTGAGCAAGCATCTTCGCACAAAACTGGAAACACATCATCCAACACAAACCAGAAACACACAGGCGGCGAGGCCATTTGTTCAAGAAGCTCATCTGAAGCTGTCGGAGCGAGTCGATACGTTCAAGAACAAACAGTGAAGTCATGGTGATGAAGAGCGGGAGGAGGCTTATTCACTACAATGATGTGACGAGGCGCTTTGATATACTTTAATAAAGGGCTTCCTGTGTGTGTGTGTGCTAGCAGGTAATATGCTACGATTGTGTTGCCTAGCAGCATGGGTCCAAGGTGACGACTTTAAGTTTGTGTTTAAGTCGGCAAATCATACTTCAAGTTTAAAGGTTTGAGAGGTTGGGACACGATGAACAAAAATACTTTTCTTTAAACTCTGCTCATTTCCGATTTTTCAATCATTTTACCACAAAAAGTCAAACCCAACAGGTTGAAACCACCATGGACGACTTATTTGATGTTATGCACATGAATATAATCCTGTTTGACAGACCTTCACACTTCCACATCTTGGTCCCCACCAGCACAGTGAGCTCCTGGGATGAACCCACAAACAGTAGAAGTGCGCACACACACACACACACACACACACACACACACACACACACACACACACACACACACACACACACACACACACACACACACACACACACACACACACACACACACCAACTGTTCCCTGGTTAATCTGCATGAATATTTATCATCATTTCACTGGGACACTAGCTAAGATGCAATAATTGAGTTGGAGTGGCCATAACCACCGTTTCCACTGGGACCAATAAAGATGTTACACGACCAGCTGTGGGCTCTCTCTCACTCAGAGCCACAGAGACGCTCTAATGGATCCACACAAGTCTTTAACGCTGTCGTGTGTGTTAAACTGTGTTAAACTGTTTAGGCTGCAGAGGTGCGTTCAAGGATCCAGCTTTCACAAGAAAGAGCATTTCACTTGACATCAAACCATCGTTGTTGTGCGCTTTTATGTGTCTGTGTTGATGCTGATGTGTGTCTGGATGTGTGTGTGTGTGTATGCGCACCAGATGCAGGGTCATCACCGACGCCCCGCGGCATCATATGTTGCGGGACCACAGAATTTATCTGGAGCCAGTGGATCAGGCCTGAGCGTCTGTCTGCACTGATCAGACCACAGCAGCTGCATCCAGGAGCCACTGGACACGAGTGGGCCAGGCCGGGCGGGTGCTTAACAGTGATGTCACCAACCACCATCACTTGCTGCTCATTTTCACTACTTATATGAGACAGCCGTCAGTAATTCTAATGGAGCTGAGGAAAATACTTATTATGAGCTAATTAGATTGGGCTGATTGTTATTGACTGTTGATAATCAGTGGTTTATGATCATGATCAACATTATGTGTTTCTATTGAATATGAGGATACAGTCAGGAGCATAAAGAGGATGCACTAATCCTGCACATCCAATTAAGATGTGATGTGTTTGCTTGACTAACTATCGATCCTGGTTAAAGCCCACTATTACTTAAGATTAGCAGGTTTTCAAAAAGCAGCCTGAGAGGATGCAGAGCTGCATCAGTGCTGGAGCCTCTGTGGTGGTGGTGAAACTTACTGCAAGGTGACATCCCACTCCTCTTTCATCCTCTGCTGGACAGTGCTCACGCTCTGAGACAATAAATACAATAAAGAGTCGACTGGCACATATTCATCTGACCCTGGAGTGAACGAGGACTGGACCCTTTTCCACTGTCGACAAAACTCAGATGTGAGCAAGTGGAAAAGAAACAGTAAAGTTTCTGTTTGATTTTCCAAGAGGATGCTGGGAAAAGAAAATATCCATCATCTCTTCAGCTTCTACTGAGGCAGAGATGTATTTCAGGAGCTGCTGCTCTGCCTCCATGAGTGGAGGACAAACTCACTGTGGGGTCCACCTTTATTTTCGGTCAAGCACTCAGGATCAAAGTGCACGAGGCTAAATGAGCCGTCGGTACAGGAAGCAGCGTTTTCCTGCCTGCCTTTGAAATGTGACGTGTGGAGGTCGATGTAAAGGAGCAGCTGATGCATCTGTCTCTTTTTATCTCCTCTGAAAGAGCTCAGAGCCGCTCACTTCACCGCAGCTGTTCAAACAGCCGACCCTCTGCCTCCAACCTTCGCTCTCTGCCGGTAGACACCATTTCATCCTGGAAATGCAAACAACACACCGTGAGTGATGTTTTCGCTCCGAGCGCATTTTATCATGGTGGAAGTGTGTGTGGGTAAACTGACTGGGACGTCAGTGCAGACATTTAACCTTGGTGTGCACGCTGAATTACTCTGAGCCGAAAGCTCTAAATTAAAGAAAGCATTTTCTCTGTCACACACACATACACACACACACACACACAGTCCTAGTTAACCTCTACACACAGGGTTTATTCCCCAGCTGACCAAAAGCAATTCCCTCCTCTTCTCTCTCTGCTCTACTTTATCTGAAGACCCAGACCCTGAGTCATTCCCTCGACCCTTTCATGTGTGTGAACACACTTATCTTCAGCTATCTTTGGGACAATCTACTTCTCTGTATGTCACACACACACACACACACACTCACTCACACACACACTCTCACTGCAGCACTTACAAGAAAAATATGCATGAAGGGGACACGGGCGAAGAGGAGGACAAGTGGCCTTCTGATCCTGTTAGCTGGGGTCTGCTGCTCTTACACTGGGTAATTAGGCTGTCACTCAACCGTGCTGTGTGTGTGGGCTCCTGATCATTTGATTGCCTATGTGACCTCTGACACAAGCGAGTAAGTGTACCTGCTGGGAAAAGGGGTGGGGGGTGGGGACTGTACGACTGACGGGAGCAGAGAGAAAATATAGATCCATATAAAGTAACACAGATGTTCAGAGTGTGGGGGAAGAAATGCAGAAAAGCTGCAAGAGCTCATTTCTGATTAAAAAAATAATGAATCTGTTTGGCAGCAAAATTACAAAACAATAATGTGTGTGAATGAGCGGTGAAAAAGTGTGTGTATCCGTTCATGTTTACACAACACTGTGTGTTAGTCTACATGAGGAGGACAGGGTGGAGGGGGGGGGGGGGGATGAACCTCATCCCTCTGCTTTAACATCAGATGTAAAATCAAGCCTTGTGCTTCACCTTCAGGTCCGAGTCCCATCCTCATCACAAGAAGCTGACGAAGTGGGACACATTCAGAGACAATGACGCATTCATTTCTACGTCCCAGACAGAAAAAGAAAAGTTAGAACTTGAGTCACGTCAGTGAACAAAATCAAATCACTGCGAAACGAACAGCTGCTCGTCTCCACCTGACGAAGCTGAGCTCATTCCTCCTCCTCTTTAAAAGTGAAGCTGCAGGTGTGAACACAGATCCACAGGTGTGACCTGAGGGATCTCCAGGGTCAGGTGACACATCACTGTGTTCATCTCTTCATATTAAACCTCAGCTCTTTGGTCTATGATGAATACAGAAACCTGCAGGAGCGTTTCAGCTGTTTGAAATAAACAAGTGCATCATTTCACCGTTTTCTCATTTAAAAGCAGGAAGTATGATGAAAGTGTGATCTCACACCTGAGAGGATGACATCATGACAGTAACCTGCAGCCCCAGCTCTTATCCGTTTGTTTTTATCCCTCTGCTTTTACACCTCGCCTTCTTCCTTCTCCTCCTTTACTGTTGAATCTCTATTGCCGGAGCTGCAGGGTCAACACCCCCTCTGCCTCCCGCTCGTTGCTGCACCATCTTAATTAGAGCCCAATCATCCAGGGAGAGGTGGAGGACAGGGTGGGGGAGAGAGACGGCACAGCGGCCAACACCAGTGATTACACAGGGGAAGGAGCAGCGCATGCAGTTCACACTCACAGTGAGTTGGGGCACGGAGAGAGCACACTCCAATGATCCTCTACAAAAGCTAATTAGAGCTTCTCTGTTTCACATCCAGCGCCATCGAGCCCACAGGTTGTGATAACTCATGCACAAGCAGCTACCGTGCACACAGCATTTTAGTCATTAATGTCTCTGAGCGTCTCTGTTACCTGTTTTCAGCAGCTCGGCCCGACACAGATAAACAGATCTTATTTTGCTGTGCTCCCAGAGTGCATGTGAGCGTGTTTTTCCCTCAGTGTAATTGATTCATTGACAGCTCTTTTATTCAGCCTGACTAATCCAGTTAAAAGGATTATCAGCGTAGAATACAGCAGATGTTATTGGAAGGGCATTAATGCAGAAATACATCCTTTTATTTTCCAGTTGACCGTTGGTTAAACCAGGTGATTGTCAATAGTTGCTCACTGCAGGACTGTCAGGATTTGTGCCGTGCACACGTTGGAGTGGGCATGTGGTGACACAGATACTCATTAAATACAGAGTTTAGAGGGTGGTTTCTTTTTTAACCCAGATTTCTAAAACTGAACCTGCTCATTTAGCTAGTGGGATTTTCAGGTTACAGCACATCCACTGGGCCGGTGCTGGATGCTAACACAGTTTAGCTTCATCAACCTCAGCTTATAAATATACACACACACACACACACGCACACAAAAGAGTTATAGTATGTGTACATGTTGCTACTTCTACACAGCTAACATGCTAACCAGCTAGCTCTAGCCAGACAGTACTGTCATTTTCCAGTAATGATTCACTAAAGCACAGATGACTGCAGCTCCTGACAAGGCCAGTGGAGCAGCTTGTTTTGATGACGTCTTCTCTGCTAAATCTGTTTGCAGTTATCATCTCAAAGCGAGTGTGATGTGCCAGGTGAGAGCAGAGAGCTCCACAGGCTTCTTCTTCTCCTTCTTTTTCTCCTCTGCCAATTTGATAGGAAAATGGGACAGGTTGTGTGTGAGGCTGGAATAAACCTGAAGGTATTAATGGCTTTTGAAAAGGTGACAAACCCTTACAGATCTGTCAGCTCCACACTCTCTCACATAATGCCGACAAAGCTGCAGTCGGCATTCTTTCGCGAATGCTTTCTCTCTTTTGACATTTCCCTCTTTTCTTTTTTTCATGTGTTCTATCAGCGGAAGGCTTCATTATTAACCGAGCGTCCTCTCCATCAACATGAATTGCTCTCATTTCCTCAGTCTTCCACCCCTCATGAGAAAGATGTGTTTTGATCAGTATTTCAACTTTCTGCTTTCTGCTTTTCATTACTCAGAGTGTGAGAAACCTCCTGATGAAGGCAAACCTTCACATTTTTGGTTCTGGGTGAAATCACTCAAGTCACGTTTCACTACTAAACACAGAGAAGACTGTACTATAAGTGCATTGTCAGTGTGCGCACGTTAGCATGCTGACGCTAACAACGAAGAAGAAAACGTTGGAAAATGGCCGAGAGACTGAGAGCTGGTGAGAAATTATAAATCTGTGTGACGATGCTAATGGATGCATGGTTTAACGATCAGTCTCCACTCTTCCACTGTGTCCACAAGTCCACAAGAACAGACAAGGTGCATTTTAGGACGGTGTCAGTGTGGACGTAGTCTGAGTGGGGATGAGTCCCCGACCGAGGGCCTGGCTGACCCTCCTCGCCCCACCCTCTGTCTCTTATAAACACACTGACAATGGAGCTGGCTCAATGGCCCGACCTGGCCCGACCTGGCCTGACCACCCGACTGGACATGCTGGTTCTGGCCAAAAACATACACAAATGACTCGTGTCGGGCCTCGGGCTTCCTCTTCTTTTGCTCAGGTTTGGGCAGAGAAGTAATGCTAGTGAGTCAGAGCGGTCGGGGCTTCGACACCTCACGCACTTCAGCCCCTCCCCTCCCGGGCCACTCTGAAGGGTTAAACAGAGACAGTTGATCAGGACAGACTGACACACAGCTCCCCTTTGTTCTTTCATTAACTCTGGGCTCTCATCACTGAGCATGGCCCACTTTAGACGAGCTGCTTCTATATGAGCCAGCTGGTGAATTGTGATGTCACGGCCATTGTCTACCAATTACATTTCAATTTAGCAGAAGAGACGCTCTGCAATGTGATTATAGGCAATAGATGGTGTGTGCGTGTGCACGTGAGCGTGAGAGGGAGGCAGGAAGTGTTAGCTAGAGGCTCATTGTACCAGGAGATTTGTGATGTTTTCCACCTTTCACTCAGCACTTTCATATTCTGAGGTGGCTTCCAGCCCCCCCCCCCCCCCCATTCTGGTCCTCCAGAGACCCTCCTCAGTCAGTTGGCTTAGCTTTTCAGACAGCGTGACATTTGCACCTCCCCACTGCCTCGCTAAGCTGCAGCAATGAATACAGCAGGCAGCAACACACACAACATCCTGTACACACACACACACACACACACACAAGTAGCTGTAAGACCAGAGGAGGAGAGGGTGGTTTTGTTTTGAAAGCCGTCTGTGATTTATGTTAATATGTCGTATTTTCAACAAACGCTCTTCTTCTTCTGCTCTGAAGGATGATTCAACTCCGATTCTACTACAGAGACACACACACACACACACACATGCACACACACACGCACACACACACACACAATATCACTGCACAACAATTCAGCATTTGACATCTGGTCTCTCTCTCTATCTCTTTCTGTCTCTGTCTCTGTTTCTCTGTCTCTCTCTCTCTCTCTCTCTCTCTCTCTCTCTCTGTCTCTGTCTCTGTCTCTGTCTGTCTCTGTCTGTCTCTCTCTCTCTGTCTGTCTCTGTCTGTCTCTGTCTGTCTCTCTCTGTGACCTGCTCCAACACCAACACAGAGTCCAGACTGAACTTTTCTGGACCTGTGTCTTCAGTCTGTTGTTCAGTCGTCTTCCAGTCCTCTGTCCTCTGTCCGTCCACATCAATCACATCTGGAGTATCTGACTCTTAGTAAACTATGAGCAACAATGGCTTTTGTCCATCAAGTTTTCATGGGCTGACCCCCGATGACCTTACAGGTGAACTCTGTACACTATGACATCACAGATGGGTGTGGTTAAAGCTTGCTCTCAAAGTGACTGATCAGCTGTTTCATCCCGTTGTGACAGTTTTCTGATGCTTATTTCTGTGACGCCCATTCTCCTTCATTAAATGATCAATATTTCTACATTCACAGTGGATCAAATGTCAGAAGTCTCTCACAGGGACAGGTTTCGTAGGGAATGAACAGGTTTGATGAGAAGTAAAGGTGTGGAGCTTTAAATCCTGCAACGACATCATCTTTAACACACAGGTAGATGTGGGGACACACCGACACATTAACATTTCCTCCTCCTTCTTCTTCTCTCCATCACCATCATCACCATCATCATCCTCCACTGGTTTAACTTTCTACAAACAACTTTCAACTCGTCTGGTTCATTTGATGTCGATGAGACGAGATTCTCAGAAATGATGAAAACAACAATCAGACGTCTGAAACCATGACGACCACATCACGGTTAATAGAGATCTCTGTTTCTACACAGCCGCTCCTCACACACACACACACACACACACACACACGGGTCGGCTCCACTGAGACTAGAAGCCGGCATGATGGCCTCACTATAAATAGGTCCAACTCTAAACAAACGCACACACACACACACACACACACACACACACACACACACACACACACAGTGTTCTGTTTCTCCCATCACAGCTCAGACCAGCCCCCCCCCCCCCCCCCCCACACACACACGCTCCCTCTCACTCCATTAGCTAACAGAGACCTCGGCTGTTGGCGTCTCTCCTCTGTTTCTTTGTGATCATACGTCCAGTTGTTGAATCTGCTCGTACATCTGCAGATGTGTTCACTTGGCCTCAATCACTCGTTCTCTTTGTGTTCACTTCAGCACAAAAACACACACAGGACAAAGTGAAGGATGGAGACAGAGACGAGGAAGAAGAAGAAGAAGAAGAAGAAGATATCTGAGTTATTGTAATTAAAGTTTACTCTGTGTGTCATCCTTAACTCTACAACAGACGGACACCTGAGCTGACGCCAACTGAGACAAAGATGCACTCAGGTGTTGAAAACTTCCCTTCATCACTCAGCTTCATGACTTCACCTCACACACTTAAAGATAGAGGAAGAAAAGTCAGAAAACACCTTCATCAGTCGAGCTGCAAAACAAGCAGTAACCTAATTAAAGAGTAGCGATCACTGGAGTACTGAGCCGCTGCACGTACGTGCGCCGCCATCTTGAGCCATGTGATGTACATTGTTGTAGTTTTTTATTCTATTTTATTGTCTCTTTTTTATGAGTCCGTATCCTGACTAAATACGTTTGTTAACAGAGTATACCTTTGCCGCCTTGATCTCGTGAGGTTATTTTTGCTGGTGCGTGCATGACGTCAGAGCGTCGGCATCGAGTCGGACACAAATCTGACCGGCATGCCTTGCGTGGTGGTCGATGGCCGGTGGCCGGTGATCGATTCTGCGCAGGCCTGGCTCATCTCAGCGAGCCTGATGCCCGTGGAGGGCTGCAGCTCTTTGCTTTCAGAGGACAACGAGTCCCAGGTTAGAATAAAACAAAATAAATCCACTTGAGATAATCAGCCACAAACACGACGAGCAGAGCGGAAGCAAACAGGGCAACAACAAACAGGCTGACACCAGTGGGCAGGAGCTGCACCGACAGAAACGACTGTGGCTTATCTGTAATGCCAGCGACACACAGCTCATTTAAATACAACAGTTAAACAAGGAGAGCGGTGCCGTGCTCCTGCTCCTCTCTCTGCCCCCAGCTGCTTAAATCCCATTTGTTCGCTGTGAAACACTCACTCCACTTCACAGTAAGCCGTGCACACATGCATGAGTACGTGCACTATTCCCCACCTGATGCTGTTTGAGCATGAGAGGCTGAAAGAGTCACATTAATTCACGGTGACGAGCTGATGAGGCAGTTTGTGTGTTACAGAAAAACCAACACAAACAGCTGCATCACTTTTTATAACATATTCTCTTTTCTTTCAGTGGAAGCAGAAAGCAGGAGACACAGATGTTAAACACATCCACAGATACAGTGAGTCATTACAGACAGATGAAGTGAGAGCGGGCTGATGTTACTGCACATCTGTTCTGCTTCAGTGGGTGTAAAGTGCAGCACAAAGGCTGAGTGTTGATGTGTGACACCGATGTCTCATTCAAACCAGCTTCAAGACCAACGTAAAGGCAAAAGACGAGAAGACACAGCGAGCGCATGAGGAGGAGGAGGAGGAGGAAGAGGACGAGGATTAGGAGGAGGAGTTGTAGGTGTAGAGTGCAGTCACACATGGTCCTCTCCTCTCATCGATGTTCTCCTTACATAAAAGAAAAACTGTTTCATTCTTCCTCCTCTTCAGAGAACAGTGAAAGGATGAAGGGAGGAGCAGTGGAACTGACAAGAGGCTGAGAAGAGACAGAAAGAAAGAAAGAAAGAAGAGGACCACCATGCTCCTCCTCACTGACAGACGGTATCTGAAGACACATGATGATAGGTGTGGAATAAATGGAGAGGCATATCGGGGGGGGGGGTTAACACGTGGCCTGAGGACACTGGAGCTGCTCCATCAACATGAGCTTCACTGCCCGTGAATGTTTCTGCTCCTGCTGCTTGGGTCAGATCCTCAGGTTCAGTGTCCTCCAGCCAGGAATCAAACCATCGACCCTCTGATGTGTGGACAACCCGCTCCACTTGCTGAGCAGACTCCAGGGATCTACACTCCAGGGACACCTGCGATGTGACGTCTGAGTGTCACAACACCATAACAGGTGGATGTTGGTATTTACATCAGCAATCAGCCAAAATGAGTTTGAAAATATCAGAATATAACGAATGTGAGCCGCAGACGTCGCTGGCGTCTGAATGTGATTCAGTGTAAGGACGAAGTGAAGAGAACCGAGGACGTTGTGCTGATTCCAGGAGCTCTCCGATTTGACTGAGGACGACAGGGAGAGGTTCCCATGTCTGCACTTTTAATGGGGTCCAAAGTGTTAAATGGGATCACAGCCATGTTTTTAAATAGCTGCAAACTCCCAGGCACATGAAGGAGCAGCGGCGTTGTGGAGAAGATGAACATTTCCTCTGGGCTTTCATCAACACACGGCGCAGCATAATGACACTCGAACGGCGGCTGCACACTCGTAGCCTGCAGCGCATCTTTCCTCTGGATTACTGAAGAATGTGGTGATTATTTGGTGGACACGTTCAAACAATGAGACTGACGGAGCCCTGGTGCAAAGAGAGTGGCTTTAGACGGAGGGCTGAGTCTTAAATCAGAGGCAGGAGTGAAGCTTTAAGCAGCTTAGCCGTATTGTAAGTAAACACAGTACACACACACACACACACACACACACACACACACACACACACACACAATGTGACTACAATGAAAGGTTTCATGAACTTCTGCCCCGTAAATAGCAATGAGAGAGAGACAGAGACAGAGAGACAGAGAGAGACGGAGACAGAGACAGAGAGAGAGAGAGACAGAGACAGAGAGACAGAGAGACAGAGACAGAGAGAGAGAGAGAGAGAGACAGATACAGAGACAGAGACGGAGACAGAGACAGAGACAGACAGCTGTGTGTCCTCCATGTTACACGTGTAGTGAACTCATTGTTAGTGTAAATACATAGATTAGTGCAGCTGGAGCAAAGTTCACAATGCAGCTCACTTTTACACACACACACACACACACACATATAAACAAGTCGCCTCCATCCATAACATTCAGAGCTGCTGCGTCTGACCACGTGGGTCAAGGAGGACAAACCGTCACACACCAGGTACTGATGAGGACAAACACCTGCTCGTTACTACATCAACATGTCATGGAGGCCATCTAACGGCGAGCTTCCCGCTGCCGACCGTATTCATAAAGAAGCTCATTAAGGCAGAAACACCGAGCCTCCTTCACTCCTCCACTCTTTCATCCCTTTCTCTCTCACTCCTCCTTCCTTCCTCCCAGCATCGAGATAACAGTGACAGACTTTAGCTCAGGTTCAAATTGGTCCCATGGCTCGACCCGTTCACAGACCAGTCGGCCCATAGGATCCCTGAGCGCCCTCTGACACCGACCTTAACATACTTCATATTTTCCATATTCCTACATTTTATGTCTCTTGTTTCCTCCTCTGACTTCTAGAGACTTCCACACCGTGTCTTCTCTCTCTCTGGTCCTGTTATGTTATGACTTTGCTTTCATTTTGTTCCTCAGATAACACGACCCAGAAGCAAAAGCTCGCACAAGCAAATTGTGTGTGTGTGTAATAAAAGGCGTCTGCACAAGTGTGTGTGTTTTTACATGCACAAGCATCAGTTCTACTTCGTGGCGCGCTGAGCTGAGCAGAAAGAGAATTTTGATTTTATGGCATTTTATCATTAAAAACCATTTTGATCTGCTCCTCGTTCTGCTGGAAAATAAAAGCTCAAACACAACAGTGGCTGTGTCTTCAAAATAAAAGCACCCTAACGAGGTATAACTCTCGTCTGCTTCAACATGAGCTCTTATAAATATTCATCCAGGCAACAACTGTAGAGAGGAAGTATTTTAAGGACTTTCAAAGCCCACGGGAGGCCGATAACGGATATACAGTAGATCTGCAGCCACACACACACACACACGCACACTACAACTGGTCCACTGAGTCTCTTTCAGAGACTTTCATCACCCGGCGAGGATCCTGAGGCAGCTGAACATGGAGACCAAAGCGAGATGTCAGGTCAGCAAGGAGGAAACATCACAGGAGTCACGCATTGCTCCTTCAAAGTCGAGGCTGTTTAAACACATGCTCTCCAAAGTTTGTAAGATCTTTAAAAGAAAAGGTGGAGGCCATTAGACATTTCAGCCCAAGATGTTCTTCAGACTTCAAATTCAAAAATATGGAAGCACGAGTCTGATTTTCTAAACTTCAGTCAGTCTCATCACCGTTTTACAGACGACACTTTAACTGGTTCATATTCATCCTCCCTCCTCATCATCACCTGTTTAACTCTGTCAGTGGATTAAAATGTGCTCTTTTCCATTGCGTTCACATTCTGTGGACTATAACACATGTACTTTGTCTGGTTTTAATGATGCTTTCAAAGCAACACTATGTTGTTTCTGGGCCTTGAAATGTTTCTAAACTCACTGAAGTGGCAGAAAAACAGTTAACAGGATGAATCGTGCTGCCGCTGCAGCCTGACCCGGCTCACGCTGAATTGTTAGGGTTGGGGTTAGGGACTTGGGGCAGGATCAAGAAATAAGACTCGATACTGACACGATGGCCGTTGTGGGTAATTGCGTTTTGATTGACAAGGTGCCGCTGATAAAACCTCCGTTTTCTTCTTTGTGGGACTTTTCAGTGGACTTTGTGTGGTGGTGGGTCGTTTGTTTACCATGGCAGAGTCCATTACTGCCGTGCTTGTCTTCTTCCTGTATCCAAGTCGAAGGCCGTCGAGAACACGCGTTCAGCGGGAAATTCGGACTCCGAATCGCGGTATATTATGCAGCACACAGCCTGTTCGAGGCAAAGGAGAGATAGATGGCTGGGCTCATTCTTTTTGGTTTTGAACGCCATCACCCATTAGCATTAAAAAACTTAAAATGCATGTTACTTTGTCACAAATCCTGCCCCAAGTCCCTTTAAAGGTCAAAAAACTACATAGTGTTGCTTTAATCAGCTGATGTGGTAATTCTCTCAGGTGTTTGGTGACACCTGCATTAAAAGGCTGATTCAAAGTGAGAGAACAGAAAGCCTGAGTCACCGTCATCAGCACCAGCTGGGGGGCAGCTTTGGCCTGATCAGTCACCACACTGAGCTGAATCTCTGAACCTAAACTCTGTGCCATCACTTCAACATCAGGACCACAGTGTTTCCATAGGAGCCGCCGCTCTGTGATCTCTGAGCCAGAAAAAAATGTGGTGGTGAGGCATCAAATCCCAGTTGTGCCTGTTCACACCACCCACTCAAAACATGGAGGTTTCAAAATATCACCAACTGCCTCCTCCAACATCACTGTGTGAGCAGTGACAGCAAACAAGATGCAGGGTTAGCAGCTGCTGGAGACGCTGCTGGTTTCAGCTACAAGCTAACAGACAATACTGAAAAACAATGCCACATGTCGTCTGTGCGGCAGCTACGACTCAAAGACATCTAGAGGTATGATGACAGAAGCAAAGGAGGAAATCAGGTAGCCCGGATGAACCCAGATGAAGTTGTCAGCTCTTTCATTTCTCTGTGCAGATCTGTTTAGATAAGAGGCCGTTGAGACCGACTTCCAATCCCCAGAACCTGGAGAACCAATCACAGACAGTTTACATACATGGGCTTAACGTCATGACCTCAGAGAAGAAACATATAGCAGCTTTAGTTGATGTGCAACATGGCGGCCACCAAAGAGCATAAGCTAACGTCATAAGCTAATACTACTTGTACAGTTGAGACGATCACCTGTTCCACCATTAGCACTGAAGCGCAGCAATACTGAGTTCATAAACATTCAGATTTTGACTTGACGATGGAAATGGATGAAAATTCAAAGTTTCACACAGACTTTGAATGTCTGTATGAAAACCTGACAGAGACCTCACTACAGGAAACCCACAAACATCTGGGTCAAGTTTTATGTCATTAGATCCAATAAGTGTTGAGATATTTCAGTCTGGACCAAACTGGTGTCCAAACCACTGCAATCCCTCATGTGATGTCATGTTCAACGACATGATCTGCATCACACATCCAAAATGAACTGTTTCTCCAGCTCAAAACACGTTTCACAACAAACTGAAGGCTGCATCAGGACTGAAGATGTCAGACAGCGTCGTCTCAGAGCCTCAGGTGACTAAAAACTAGCCCCAAAATCATAAATACACTGTAGGCTGCGAGTTCTCACTTTTCAGAACCTGAAACATCAAATATTTAAACATCTGCACGAAAAACGAGGTGAACGAGTCAATTCACAGCAGCAACATCAGAGAAGGAGAAGGAGAGCAGCTCTGCACCTTCTCCTTGATCACACAACCACATTCCAATCAAAGAATCAATCAATCAATAGTTTCAGTCCCATCAGTGACTGTGAGCCTTCAACAGAGGATCAGTACAAAACAACAACGTGTGTGAAGTACACAGTCCCTGCTGCTGGATCCCATGGGTGTTTGAGGATCTCTGCAATGATCACTGACTCTCAGATGGGTTGCCTCTCTATATATAGTCAATAATCAATACATGGCCCTTCTGGGCTCTTACTGCTCTGTGGCATCACTACAACATCCTCACAGTGACTTCCAGTGGCTCTGGAGGTGAATGGAGAGCTCACAGCGACTTTATTCAGCTCTGAGGATTTTTGTCATCTGCTGTATGATCCTCCCAATAATCCCACACAGACGTGCTGCTGCAGTGTCTGTATGAACCGCGGGGCTATTAACGGATTATCCTTCATAAAGTGTCCGTGGCTGCGCTCTGCGCGCGGCTGTAAACCGCCCTGTTGATCCCGAGCGGTGCCGCTCACTCACCCCACCACCGACCCAGCTCCAACTTTGGGAGCCGAGTCCTCAGAAAACCCGCACAGTCAGCTCACTCACCTTCTTCCGGGGCTGCCATTTCATCATATTTGTAAATCAGATGTATATGAGCAGCATCAAAGTGTCACAGCGGCCGGTGTGGAGCGATGCGCGCGCGGCAGCAGAGGCATGTCACGGCGGCGGAGGTACGGGCTGCCCCGGCGGCTCCGCTGCCTCACAGTCCGCACTGAGCGGAGGGAGAGAGCCGCGGCGAAGAGAAGTGCAGGAGTTACTTTACAACAAATCCGTTAGAAAGACGCAGGAAGCCCGCGGGGAACACGGAGCTCAGCGCGGCGTCCTGTCCTCCACACGCCGAGTCTCCTGCAGAGCATCGTCCGCCCGCTCCGGCTGCTTCAGCGGCTCCGAGGACTCAAGTGAGCCGAGGACCGAGAACCGCGAGAGAGGAGGAGCTGCTGCTGGAGGAACCGTAATCCTACATTGTTACACACACACACGCACACACACACACACACTCACACTCTCTCTCTCTCGCTCTACCTATAAGTCACAGAGCGGTAATACATGTAAATTTGAGGATTGAACTGTTAATTGACTTTAGCGCTGCAGTGACGTCACACTTCATGATACTAAAACATAGCTCTTCCTGTTTGATGGTCAAAGTGATGAGGCAGGGACACTGGTTCATGATTAGTGTTTGCATCAATCAATAACTAATCCTACACTGTAAAAGCTGCACCAACAGGACATGAAGAGGACAGGTGAAGCCCGACAGGTGAAGGTGACATCAGGACGCTCTGACCTTCCAACATTACAGCCTGTTGTAAGTGGTACAGTGGTGCAGACAGGTTTTACAGCCACCTGTGGAGCCTGTTGTGTCCAGCTGTGTTTCATTAACTCGCTCCTCTGGGACGTTTCCCAGCAGATTCAAGTGGTTGATTCATTAGACGTGATTAATCCTCTGCCTTCTACAAGAGGACAGTGTCGACAGTGTTTGCTCATTCACACGCTGACTAACTGATGAAAACGTCCACATGCATTATTAAAACCATCACGAGCTCAGCCTGGCTTCAGTGTTAGTGCCGTTCACTCCAGCTGCAGCAGCGCTGTTAGCACGGGATCAATTAGCATGAAATCTGACTTGATCCCCTGACTTTCCATCTATAGCGCCACCTTCAGGTTAAAATCTTAACTCTGTTCATTTTCAATCAGCAAATCAACAAAGCAACTGTCAAGTGGACGACGTCTCAAATTGATGACACGATGAAACAATCACCAGACTGATCAATTATGATCAATAACTGCAGCTCTAATTAAGACTCTGTGAGGGGCTATGTCACTGAGTGTGTGAGTGAGTGTGTGTGTGTGTGTGTGTTCGCGCGTGTGTGGGGGTGTTATTTAGTGCGCTGTCTGACACTGACTGTCCTAAAACAGGAACCACATGTCTGATCCCCGGCTGCTAGAGAACAAGTGGAGAACCCTACACCTCTCTGTGTGTCTGAGCACTGAGGGTGGCGGGGAGGGCTGTTTGAAATCGGAGCTGGGGGGTAAAATTATTGTGGATCAAGGAAGTTGAGAGGGCAGGGACAGAGAGAAAAAGCCTCCAGGATCCTTTGCTCTGCATAAACAGAGACAGAAGGCAGAGACCCGACACCCAGAACCCTGCAGAGCGACGGAGAGAGGGTGAAGGAGGAAGTCAGTGGAGGATGGAACAGGTGGTGCAGAAGTGCTGCTTTGTCCATGAGTACAACAGAAAAGTATATCTGAAGCTGCTATACTGTGTGTGTGTGTGTGTGTGTGTGTGTGTGTGAACGAGGCTAGAATGAGGGAAAGTGGATTCCCAGCTCCATGACAGCTGACAGAGTAATGGGCCCCTACATGAGGCACAGAGAGCTCCTGATAATTAATGTGCCTCATGTGTCTTCGCTCCACAGCCCCTGTATCTGCCAAACTGACACGTGCACACACAGACGTGCACGCAGCTCTACACTGTATCTCCTGGAAATTACAATAACATCCTACTAATTTGCAGAGGCAAATAGGTTTTTATTAGGACGAGCTGTTGACTGGTCGCAGATACACTCTCTGAATGTTCAACAGTAACCTGTTTGTTTTCCTGCAGCTCAGTAACCTCACACTCACTCCAGCATTACTGAGGATCTGAACCTCAATCCTCCCCTGACCTCCAGCTGAGGGCTTTGGTTTCCTCTGGATCTGAGCCTGGACTCTACTGTCACAGTTCTGCATCATGTAAACTCACCATACAACCCAAACCTCAATGATGCTATTGTGCCATCATCATCATCACCATCATCATCATCATCACCACCACTGTTTGGATAAATACGAGCAGGTGTCAGACAACCGTGGGACTCAAGGTGAGGATCAAAGGCCTGCTCCCCAGGTCACACTGACTCTGAACCAGAATGTGTGTGTGTGACTGTGAGGACTTCCTCCAATCAATAACAGAAATTTACTCCACATTGTGACAGTGGAAGTAAATTATGGTGAAGGACCAAGCAATCCAATATCCATTAAGAGGAAAACACACACACAGTGTGCACAGAGGCTTGTGTGTGTGACTGTCAGTAATTTAAAGAACAGCCTAAATAAACGGCAGAGCAAATTAGATTCAGTGGAGAGTTACCACTCAGTGGCTTTAATGTGGTCGTCAGCTGAGCGAGTACCCTACCTACATACCCTGAGTATGTTTGTATTTTATTTGATGTTTATGGAGTGAAAAATGCTAACGTTAGCCTAAGCGTTCTTGGAGCATGACCTGTAGCCCGTCAGTATAATGTAGTTAGCTATTGGTTTGTGTCGTGGCTTTTGGATGCTAAGATTGACGGTGAGTTAATTATGATCATGATCATTCACACGTTGATGAGTTAATGATGTGCAACAACACGACACAGCCACTTTCTGAAGATCTGAAGATCTTAATGAAGCACATGTTTTAAAATGAACATGAGACAACAGCTGCTGTGTTTGGTCGTGTTGAGCTACGGAGGAACGAACCCACAGAATCAAGGTGGTGGTGGTGGTGATGTAATGCAGGTGTAAGTGGCTGTAGGTATGTGTGAGTGAGCTGAGAGACACCTGCTTCTATTAGCAGTGAATTAAACCTAACAGCATCACATCACCTTAATTAATCGTGGCATGATAGTGTGGATGCTGTTTCCCTGGAGACGATGATGAAACCAGCTGTGATGACATAAGGAGCTGTAAAAAGTTCGTTACATAGATCTTCTGCCTTCGCTGCAAAAATACTCAAAACCTTTTATGTAGGAGACTTTGATTTCTTTCATTTTAAGGGCAGATCTGAGATCAGTCGTCCACTTTGATCTAGAATTAAAAAAATAATAAAAAGACAAACTAACCACAACTAAGAGCCATTCAGAGTCACATGCCTGTGGATGAACACTCCTGACTCTGGAGACCCGCTGCTGTTAGAAACACTGTCAACTACTGTTAACTACTGGATGTACTTCCAGTTAACTCGGCACAGATATTGATGATACAAAGAGGATGGATGCCAATGATCCGTTATCACCACCAACACGTTGGGATGTCCTGTACCCATGTGACTCTGGGTGAAGCTGGTGATAAAATGAAACGAGGTGAAAAATCAGCTGCATGAACTCTGGTGAGTCTCAACTGCACTCGTTTAGAGATGGCTGGCAAACCAGCATGCCAAACTAATAAAGCTAACACGCTAACATTATGTGCAAAACATCAGTCTGTTTATATGTTCATTGTTAGCGTGTGTGTGTGTGTGTGTGTGTGTGTGTGTGTAGCTGCTGAGTAACAGACACACAGACACATATGCAGACGGGGACTACAGACAGGAAAATATTACATTTCTTGTCTGGTATAAGCAACAAAGCACATCAGCCTGAGACCCAGTGACTGATACCAGGTCTGACAAGGATCTGCATGAGTGTGTGTGTGTGTGTGTGTGTGTGTGTGTGTGTGTGTGTGTGTGTGTGTGTGGCCATTGACTGAAGGAGGTGAGAGCAGTAAAAAAAAAAAAGATAACATTTTTTCTTTCATTATGCTGCTTCATGTCTCGTCCTTGTCAGACAATGTGACTGAGTGTCATGTGCCTGCTGCACACTGAAGTGAGCTGTACACGCTGAGTGCCTCTAATTCAGCCTCCCTGACGACCGCCGGCATATGCATCACTCTCTCTCTCTCTCTCTCACACACATACGCTCAGAAACATCATTACAGGGCTGGAATGAACTTTGAACTCTGCATCAAGAAATACATAGACATGGACACTCAGCAGAACCTGGGAAAACAAAGTAAACACCAAAAAACTGCACTTCTTATGCTAACAGCTAACACAGGCTAGCATGCTGATGTTTAGCAGCTAATATGAATCTCTCATAACACACGTATGACCAGGGAACACTCTGCATGTACAAGACAGTTCATATGAGATGCTCTTCTATTGTTGTCATACACACACTTGATCTCAATCACACACACACACACCCTTCAGATGGCATCAATAATGCAGCAGCTGTTTTCTGAGTGTGTGTGTGATTTGTTTATGCTCATGGCTGGTGCCAACCTCATTGTTTTTTCATGAAAACTGTAAACTGCATATTTACAACCTGTTACAAGGAGCAAACAAAAGGAACACTGACACATCCAGACACTGCAGTTATGCAAATATGACCAGTGGGAATCTGAGGTCATTAATATGCACTTCATCTCCATGAGTGCAATGGAAACATAATGAAAATCCTAACTTATATATCTGTGATTCAGTACGCAGCCTCTCAGCAGCACAGGCACAGTAATATCACATAACATCATATCATACACAGTAAAGGTCGGCCTGTCTGACAGTTACTCTGTGACAAGATAATAGAGTCAACCTTGACCTTTAACCTCTGACCTTCTCCTCAGAGGCTGGAAGACACGGTTGGTCACAGAGCTGCACATCTCTATCAGGTCTCTGCCAGTCTTATTCATCCCTATGAGCATCACACACACACACACACACACACACACACAACACTGCAGTGGAACACGCCACATGAACAATACACAGATACACACACACCATATGTCAGGAAAGTCAATTTGATGGAGCACTTTCCACAGCCAACATGGCCACTAAACACACACATTGGCAGTGATGAATGTAGTAGCTCGACGTGTGTGTGTGTGTGTGTGTGTGTGTGTGTGTGTGTGATCTCAGCTCTGTTCACCTGCATTATTTTACAGTGAGTCGCTGCAGTTGAAACAACACTTCCTAACATCCTGCAGTCTGTGCCATTAAAACAACAACATAAACCCTCTGATTAAACAATGAAGTCTAATGTTGTGGAGATAAAATCCAGCCTGTCCTGCTTTCATGTGAGAAATCCACCAGCCAATCAATCAATCAATCAATCAATCAATCAATAAATGCTGGTTGATGCTCAATGCTGGTTAATTTCAATGAGACTCTATGACATCATAACTTCCATCTGTGTGTTGTTCCATAAACCAGATGAAAAACACTGTCTCTGATCTAAAAATTCATCTGACCTCAACACAGCAGCTTCACCCCCCCCCCCCCCCCCCACACACACACACACACACACACACACTCCTCCCCTCCCCCCTCACTCCCTCTGTATATCACACACACAATAAATCAACCTAACACACACACACACACAGACACACACACACAGAGCAGACTCATACAAACACATCCTGCCCCATCCTTGGCAATGAATCACACAAGTGCAGGTCAAGAGGTCAGAGGTCAGATGGTGCTGGCGTCACTGTTGGAGTAAACGGTGACATGGGGGTCAAAGTGGAGGCTAATCAAATGAGACCAGAGAGAGAGGTTGTTTGGTTATCAGATCTGTCCAGCTGTGCAAGTGTGTGTGTGTGTGTGTGTGTGTGTGTGTATCTGTGTGTATCTGTCTGCCTGTCTGTCTGTGTGTGTGTGTGTGTGTGTGTGTGTGCTGCCTGTTGTATTTATGTTTCCATGCTACACTTTCACAGCTAACTAATAGCTAATTTGATATGTTTGTGCCTTATGGCAAGGTTGTGCATATTATGCTGTTAAACACGCACACGCACACGCACACGCACACATACACACACCTGGTAACCTCAGCTCCTCTTATATTCAACTGTATTACTGAGGTGTGCCTGACAGGCATGTTAGTGCAGCACTGTACACGGACCCTGCTCTGGTCCCTCGGGACAGATGTGAAGGTCATATTTCGCCAGCTGACATAACACACAGACACACACACACACAGACACACAGACACACACACACACACACACACAGACACACACACACACAGACACACACACAGACACACACACACACAGACACACACACACACAGACACACAGACACACAGACAGACACACACACACATAGACACACAGACAGACACACACACACACACAGACACACACACACACAGACACACACACAGACAGACACACACACACACAGACACACACACACACAGACAGACACACACACACAGACACACACACACACAGACACACACACACACAGACAGACACACAGACACACAGACACACAGACAGACACACACACACACAGACACACAGACAGACACACACACACACAGACAGACACACAGACAGACACACACACAGACACACACACACACACACACACACACACACACACACACACACACACTTCCTCCTCCTCCTGGCGTATCAGGAGCAGAGTGTCAGAGAGGAGAAGGTGTCGGAGAGATTCACACCTTCAGCTCGAGGCCAATTAACAGCAGCTTAGAACAGAGAAGTGTTGGTTCACTGTCGACACCACAGGCCTGAGAATAACTATTACATTATAATTAGTATCATCATCATCATCATCATCATCACCACCACGTGGTGTTAGTCTGCTGCAGTGGTTCCCAACTGGGTCATGAAGGTGATACAATACTGGTGAAAAAATGTGAATATAAAAAAAAGTATTGTTGATCTAATCAATACTG
The DNA here is from genome assembly GCA_019059645.1 of Caranx melampygus. Lineage (NCBI taxonomy): Eukaryota > Metazoa > Chordata > Actinopteri > Carangiformes > Carangidae > Caranx > Caranx melampygus. The sequence goes on from JAFELL010001718.1 coordinate 38,488, forward strand.
TTTTGTAATGATCTTTAAACACTGATAAACATGGAGAAATAAAGTGAAGCTGTCTGGAAACAGAAGAGACAGACGGGGAATCGGACTTAAAACCTTGAAAACCACTGACTTTAATAAAGCAGTCACTCACAAAGTAATTTTGATGCACAATAAAATAAATTAAAGTCAAAACACCAACACTGAACGGCAGCTTCAGTCGATACACTCCGCTGATGTTCTTTAAGGGACAATACACTTGGACTGTGCTGACGTGAAACGTGTAAATATGGATGATGAGGTAAGAAAAGTGAAGTGTCGTGCTGCAGGACATATAATCTGTAAAATGAAGAATCTGTGTCAGTGGTGTGAAAGCTGACGACTTGTTTCAGTCACGTAATAATTGTCCCGTTATTGTTACGCTTTAATGGGAAAAAACAGCACATGCAGCTTTTCAAGAGTTTTACTTAAAGCAATGAATATGTAATTTTGTGGGTTAAAGATAAGCCGGGACATACAAGAGAGCATGAACCCTATCTGATGCTGAAGTGCTGAGTGCTGGCCTTCATTAATCCTTTGATGCCTGAGCGCTGTGTCGACTGAGCCCTCCACCTTCCTCCTGTGGAGATGGAGAACTAACAGGCTCTAGTAGCTCTCCGTTGTTATCGCTGCTCTTTGTGGAAGCGAGCCGCAGCGCTCAGACACCCGACAGTTGGTGGCACATATGCCTGGTGGAGCTGGCGAGCGCCGGCCGCCTGGCACAGAGTCACTGGGGTCCGCTGCCATACAGAGGAGCCCGTTACTGTGTTTGGAGAGCTTGCACCATCTTTACTCACTGATGAGGAGCGTCCATGTCTTTCTCTCTCTACATCACATGACTCCAGAGAAGCAGGAAGTACTGACATCTTAAGTGGAAAGTCCAACCACCTCATGTTCCTGTGTATGCTGATGCTTACAAAGTGCTCGGAATCACACACACACACACACACACACACCATATATATATATGAAAATGCAAGCAAACTCCGCCTCCTGCATCTTCATCTAAACAATGTAAAACCCAAATATCTTGATTTCATCAGAGAAGAAAAGGCGTCAGAGGCTGAAACGAGTCAAAGGTTGACAAAGATAATAAATAAAAACTGATCCACTCCTGGTTGCAGCTCTTAAGCTAACTGATGAAACCTGCTGACCTCCAACCACCAGTGTTTCTATATGAAGAGATTGTTATAATGATAATAAGTCAGAGTGAGAATAAAGATAGCGTGTCCTCCCACTTCACTCAGATTATTTACTGCACAAACTAAACAAGCGTCGTCTCCTTTGGGAAGCAACTAAGCACAAAATCCACCATTTTGAATTTCATGTTTCAAGTGGCTTTCCTCTCCTCAGGCCTTTATGCCCTGTGATAAAAGAACACACACACACACACACAGTCATCTGAGCTTATAAATCCTGAGAACAATTTCACACAAGACAAAGATAATCCATAATTTGAACCACTGTTGCCATAGTGACAGGCCGGCCCTGCTCTGCGACATGAAGCGCTGCAACAAGTCAGTTTAATGCAGGACAACATGAAGGAGCTTGCACACAGATCTGGAGAAGAAATGAATGACAGAAGAAATCTCTCTTTGTAGTCGTTTGGGAACATGAGCGCAGAGTGTGACGCACAAAGAGAGTTTGTTCGTTAGTTCGCTGAGAGCAAGAAAACAGACTAATGCAAAGGTTTATCAGTTAGAAGTTCTCAGTAGCATCTCAAGCTCTAGACAAAGACCCCGAGGGAAACAGACCTTAACGGTCTGGATCTACCACAGTGATCATGTCTGAAGACATCGTCTTCAAGGATCAGTTCTCTACAAATCCCACAAAAAAAGAAAAACTCAAACAAAATTCGAGTTCAAACTCGTCACACACATTCATCCACTGAGTAATGTCTGTTTCTGAAGCATGATTATTGCTCCATAGAGATCCACGAGCTCTGCTTTAGCTAAAAGCTAACAAAAGCTAACATGTCAAGTTCTGGATGTCACTCCAGAACTTGATGTGAGTATATGCAGAGGTGCCATTATGTTGGTTGTAGACAGACAGACAGACAGACACACACACACACACACAGACAGACAGACAGACACACAGACAGACAGACAGACACACACAGACACACAGACAGACAGACAGACACACACACACACACAGACAGACAGACAGACAGACAGACACACACACAGACAGAGACAGACAGACAGACACACACACACACACACACACACACAGACAGACAGACAGACAGACAGAGCAGGGAGAGCGACGGATGGACGGACAGACAGAGCGGGGGGGGGGGGTAAATGTCCGACAGAGTGAGGGTGATGCTTTCATACGACTGTGATGAGACGAAGAGTCCCGTTGATAAACAGCAGGGTGACGGTCAGATTGATGCTTCAGTTGAATTACTGTGAGTGCAGCTCACAGAGAGGAGGCTGTGAGCCTGGATGTGAACCCAGCTTGTGTTACACACACACTCCCATCACATTCACAAAAACTCTTTGAAGCTGTAACCCTGCCGCGCTCGCCTCCTCCGACGCCCACACACACATCACACGAGCCCCAAATACATGATTGTTCATTAACCTCAACCTCCGTCTTGAAATAGCAGCACACAGCTCGTTACTGGTGAGTGATTCCCCTGCTCTCTATCTCTGTTTTCCTTCAGGTCTGTTACTCTGAACCTCCAGAGACATTCAAGGGTGATCGTGAAATCCCAGACTTCTGATGAGGACAACAAATCCCAACATAAAGCATCAAGCTACAGTACACGTGTGCTGATATTTCATACGAAGGGTCCACAAATGTTTGTTTCTCCAGTTAGTGATTTAACATTATTCCACTGAAATGTTCTGTATGTAATGTAAACACAGCAGCACGTCAGAATAAGAGCAGAGAGGCAGAAGAACAGGTCAAACAAGTTGTTGATCTAAACAGTAGCATGCTAATGTTAGCATTTAGCTCAACTCCCTGACACCTCTCAGAGCCGGCTGATGTTGTTGAATGTTGTTAAATGTTTTCACACCACACCTGCATTTAACTGATTTTACCTTGAAATCAACTACAAAAACAGAAGAATTAATAAAATACATTTAAGTCTCAGTCGTTCATGTCTCAGACTTTCAACCTGCTCATACGTTGGATCCCTGCTCCCATTGGATCCCTCCCTCTCATACAGGATAATGTGGGAATATGATTATGCTAATGCTATCTGCTAATGTCACCGGTTAGCAGTAGTTTCACAGACTTCGCCCACTCAGCTGCGGCCTCTGTTTGATGCTGAATAAAGGCATCGTGCTGCTGCTCTTACAGACTTTACAGCGACAGATCAGACATTACAAACCAAAGGAACCCTTAGCTTGTGCTGCCATGCTGATGTTTCACCTGTGTCTGAGGAGAGCTACAGAAGCTCAGGGCGACCAAGTTGAAGTGACATTTGATTTCTGTTTTTTATTGTCATTCATATTGGATTCAAAACAATTGATAAAATTGATTTCGCCCAGCTATAGTCCGAGTGCAGCCTCACAGAGACCATGTCTGCAGAATGCTTTCTGTCGTCATGAACTTGTTCTCATCAAACACATTGACTGTGAACATGAAGCATGAATCAGCTGCAGACCAACCGCTGACCAGGATGGAAATGGACTGATGTGAGCTGTTTGTGCTCCGGCCATTTGGTGCCTGATGCTCAAACACAAGTCGTTATCCTGCTACATTAATTTCATTAATTTTCGCTCTGATGGCAGTTCCATCCAGTCCCACCACACCATCGCCAAGTCACTCCTTCATTATCTCCCACTGCTGTTATCTTTCTCCTTCCTCTGCACTTCTCTGTTCAAACTGTGAGCAGGAGAGAGGATCAAGTAAAACACACTCCGGTAGGACGCCTGCTGAGACAGCAGAGTCTGGTCAAGTCTTACAGCTGCACACGAACCAACGGAGGAGCAGGAGCGGATCTCTCCACTGATACCAGACGATTAGAACTCATCACACTCTGCAGGCAAGTGAGTGTGAGACTGAGCGAGCAGCAGGTTCTTTGCTGATGTGCACTTTTTTCTCCATGTTATCAAATTCACTTACAGATGAGAAGCTGAGAGGTGTGCACTACATCCGGCCCTGCTGCTGCTAATGGGAGCGATAAGTTGCGGGAAGAAGAGCGAGGAGAGAGAAGACGATGTGAGTATTAAACACCCCCCCCCCCCAACACACACACACACACACACACACAGGGTGACAGAGCTGCTCTTAATAAAACACTGCAGCTCTGTGTCTGCAGCCTTTTATCCTGGACTCAATCTCATGGAGCGTGTAAAGCCTCATGTGATGTGGGTCATGGGAGAGATGGATGTTAGCAAAGGCAGAGTTGTGTTTGAGCTCCCATTGGTGGTGACCAGGAGGTCAGTGCTGCACTCTAGTGGCTGCATCACAAAAAACACACACATCCTCTTCAGTTTCAGTGTGACACACTGACACAGCTGCTGTGGGAATGATTTATTTTACAGATCCTTAAACTTGTGCAAAGTTTCCTGGAGAGAAGAAGAAAAAGTCTAATTACAGGGTGAAAAGCAGAGAAGTGATGATCTGGTCTGATAACTACCACGAGCTCTGAGAGACACTCACATCTGAGAGACCTGAACCAGAGATGGTGATTGATTAAACAACTATGATTGATTGTAAATGATTATTTGACTATAGTAAACTTTGGTCGATCATCATGTAATTGATAAAACCAAGGTGACGTATTGACACATCCTGTTTTAAGCGAGCAACAATTCAAACCCACAGAGATCCATTTAACTGTGATATAAACAAACAACTAATCAATCACCAGATCAGTGTTGAAGAAACTGCAGGAAAAAATGTAAACAACAACATCGAGTGGGCACAACAAACCGAAGTGGAGCACAGCGGCCAACATCTCACTCTGCTCACATGGTCTGCACTAAGTGCTGGATTACCCTACTGACCCAGACCGAGTTCAGATGTGGCACAGAAACTCACCAGCGACCATCACCGTCACGTCCACACAGCCGCGCTCCAGTCCTGAGATCTTAAATTTGTCCGAGCAGAGAGGAGGAACCAGCACACGAGCTCACTCAATCTGTTCAATCTGTTCATCACAGCGTAAACTCTGTCATGTGGACGTCCGTCCCAAACGGGTCCCTCTCAAAGGGACGGGACTTGGAGCTTTCTCTGCACGTATGTGGGTAAGATTTTAGCAGCGTGTGGTTGCAGAGTAGTTTGTTAATGACAGGGGAAGCCTGAGCGGTGAGGGACAGCACCGCGGCCTTCTGCGTAAACAGGCGTAGCTGGCTGCCATCTGGTTGGCCTCCACTTCAGAGCCCAGGGCCCCGAGCTGTTCACTGATCATCTGCACTGATTCCAGCTACGACTGCCACAGCACAATATTCAGGAACAGCTCAGGAACAGCCGCACGATTAAAGGCTCACTTCACCCAACTCACACGTCCTCGGCTTCAGCCGCACAAAGTTTTCTGTCATTTTCCTCTGTAGAAACTGTTTCCAGACTCGACCTGATCAAACATTAACACCAACCTACAAGTGTCCAAGGCATCGATCAGTCTGACCATCAGTCAGTCGGCTCATCTATTAATAATCTGTTTTCTAAACGTAATGAAAGAAGACGTAGACGTGTAAAGGTCAGACATGCTCCCTCAGATTTCAGACACACAAACATCAACTGTTGGACATTTTTTCACTGAAACATAATTAATTAATGAAATAATTTGTTTCCTGTTCGTTAACTATCAATCAGTTCATCTGTTAATGTTTCAGCTCTGATTCTCAGACCTGGACACATAAAAACACAACTAGTAACTCCGACAGAATCTCAGCATGAGGTCCATTTAGGAGCTGTTCTGGAGCTCCTGATGACTTTGCATTATATTCATCATCTCCTTGCAGTGATGAACCACAGAGAAATCAGTTGTGCTGTTTGTGAGCTGAGCTGAAAACTGAATCCTGGATTAAATGTGGGCACAGGTAAACATCAGCAGGGCTCAACATCTACAACACGACACTCTTCTATCTGAGGTTGTGGACCAACAACCTTTGATTTCCCCAAATTGTCCCAAGATCTTAGGCAAGTCCTGCGTCTTTTCTAGGACATGAGAGGTTTCCCAGACTGCTGCAGCCCAGGAATCTGAATAAATGCACTTGTGTGGGTTTTTTCAAAGTAGTTAACAACTCCACAAAACACACACACACACACACACCCAGGAGGGAGAGTGTGCGGCTGACAGCAAAACACTCATATACAAAACAGTCAGGTCTGTCGCATAGAAAGACAGAAAGACAGAAAGACAGGCTTTCGCTCCTGCAGCACTTTTTACAACTGTGATGTGACTTGATTTGAATCACAAAGAAACAAAAGGCCTCCTCTACAAACCCCAGCGCTGAACGCAGCGACAGAGAAGATAAAGCTGCACGAGAGAACGACAAGGAAACACCATCAAAATGCAAAGTGTTGTGTTGTAGCTGCGTCGTCTCCAAATAAGCTCACAAACACACACGACTTCTGACCAGCTACACCCTCGGTTCCCAGGGCCCAGACGCTGTTCTTGTGTTCGTGTGTGTGTGTGTGTGTGTGTGTTTGAGACTGATGTGCCAACAGAGAAGTCGACAGGGGCAGCAACGGGACAAACTGTGGGAGGTAAAACAGAAAAGGAGAGAAGAAAAGAGAGGAGTGGATGAAGAGCAGAAAGAGAGAAGTGAAGCAGAAGTAAAGAGAGACTCTCTCTCATTGGGACTTCATTAGTCTTGACCTTGTCTTTGACACACGGTGAATACTGCAGCAAGCCCACTGCTATGACACCGCCACTATACAAGACACACACACACACACACACACACACACACAAAGGAATGCTGCTTCTGTTATTGTCTTTAAGTGCCAAACTCGGGCCAAGGCCTAGCCAGGGTTTCAAAAACAAAATAACAGCCGTGCGAAGCTCTCTCTCTCTCTCACACACACACACACACACACACACACACACACACACACACACACACACACACACACACACACACACACACACACACACACACACACCCAAACACCACTTCCGTCCATTCTCTCTCACAGAGAAAGGAAGCCGAGTGGAGCTGCCCGGGCCCCAGTCGTCCAGACAGAGGCAGCCTGGCAGACCCAGTCTCATGCCTGCTGCTTCCCCCACTCTCAAAGACTCTCACCTCCCTCCCCTCCCTCCCCTCCCTCCCCTCCCTCCCCTCCCATACCTCCTTCACCGCAGACTGGACCTTTGCTGTGTCAATGTAAAGGACCACGTCAAGTGTGAGGAAGAACAACCTGATGTTCATTTAACACTAACCCTAACCCTCATCTGAACTCTGGTGCGGACCAAACAAATGAACTCTGGGTCGCGTGTAAATGCTCAAACACAGGACTGTAGGAAGTGTCGCAATGCACGGTTGGTGTGTGTAACGTTAGCAGCACCAACACATCGTAGTCCTTCTTCCATCGAACTTCCCCCCAGTGCCGTTTCTCCTTCTTTTTCTCATTGTGAGAGTGAAACGATCTCGGCCTCGCTGCCTAACCTGGCGGTCATGTTGAACAGCTTGCTGAGCCATGAGCAACACAATCCCCTGAGCAGATAATTACGGAAGTAACTGTGGTTCTATGAGTGACGGTCAACATGCCACTGTATGGGTCCCTCTGTCTGAGGTGACCCGCTAACATCGTCTGTGTTTTCCTCCAGCTGTTTTTCACTGTAATGCAACCAGACCATGACAAAGTGAAAGCTGAGAGACTTCAGTGTGTATTTTTACATCAGCCCTACACCGTTCTTTAATGATGCTCAATTAACAAACACACTGATGCAGATGCAGCAGCAGCAGCAGCAGCAACACCACCACACACTGTCTCCATCACTGCCATCACACAGCATCTCCAGTGGATTTACGGGGATATCCCCTTATACCCAGTTAAATGTGAACGCTGTCCTTTTCAAACAAGAGAGACCGTAGAGCAGGAGCTAACCCTCAATAACAGGCTTGTGCTCAGCCGCCGAACACCGGCAACAATCAAAGCTTCCAGGATCTGGGATGGAAACAGGGGAATTGAGGACTCGCTTCTTTCTGTGCAGCCACTTAAAGATCATCAGCTCTGACTGGGCAAAACCACAGCAACAGGTGATCAAAGATACTTCAACATGCTGGCCTGCACATGAACTCCTGCTCGACAAGAGGAAGCCATCAGTAGGGGAATATATTGATTACAGAGGTTTTTACTCAGCTGTGTTTCTGCAGTAGATGGAGCATTAGTGAGGTGATTCTGAGAGGCAGTCGTCCATAGATCATCACACATCCATCTAACCACCACTTAATGTGTACATCCACTCTTCTGCTCCATAAAACCCATTCCCCACTCTCAGCTGCAGTGCCTCCATCGCGCTCCGTGCTGTCTTCATCGTGCTCTCGTGGAGTGTGTGATTGGACGACAAGCTCTTACCTTGGGCCATTTAGGATTGATGAGTCGTGCTTTGATGGCGTCGTCCAGCGCCGTGCTGTACTGGCCCAGTCGGAGATAGGCGGCTGAGCGGTTGCTGTACAGGATGCAGTTCTGGGGTCAGCAGTCAGGGCATCAGTGTAGAGGCGCACCGCCAGCGCATACTCCCCCTGCTGGCAGGCCTGGTTACTGCGACGCACGCGCTCCAGGAACTCAGCTTTGCTGAGGCCGGGGGGGCTGCAGCAGCCAGACGGTCGCTCTGCCCTCTTCAACGTCAGGGCCGAAGGCGTCACAGGAGAGGAAGAGGAGGAGGACGATGAAGGAGGGTTGGTGGTTCTGCTGGTGGAACGAGACCCAAACAGGGAGAACTGAGGAGAAGAGAGAGAGACAGACAGAGAGAGAGAGAGAGACTGGTTAGCTGAAATGGTCGATCAATAATCTGTCAATAAGTATTTTATTGATACTTTGACATCTTCAGTATCTTTGGTTGATTTGATGTTTTCTCCAGTTTGATTTTACTTCTCACAAACCAACAAAAAGTGAATTAACTCCATGTTGATGTTCATTGATTATTTGTTTGTGGTTTTCTCTCATATCATTTTGTGGAAGTTGTTTACAGTGTCGTATAATGAGTGGTGCTTGACTGGTTTGGAACTGATGTCATGGTTTTCATTGATTTTATGGACGAATGAACTGAGCTCTTATCTCTATGTGGAAACGGGATGAGGAGGACGACGGGAGGTCGATCCCTGTCTCCTACGCCTGTGCACAATCTTCACGTTTCGCTGTTACCGGAAGAAATCAGCGTACAGAGTTACAGCAGAACGGATTTCATGTGGCTGAGAAAATGCAGCCCCAGTTACTACTTCCAGCGTTACTTGTAACGTTACTTGTAACGGCTCGCCCCGAGAAAAAGGCGAGGAAGAGAAAGGAGGCTGAAAAGGCTGCTAACAAAAAGGCTCTGGATAAAGCCAGACGTCAAACCAGAGGAAACATCGGTGTTGCTTTTGTGGAGACACTGAGGGGTTTGAAGTGATGCTGAGGTTGCTCTCTTTCTGTTGGACAGGTGATTATATGTTTTGTTATTTTTATGAAATGTGTAACTTTTGCTAACGTAGCTACTTTTGTAGCTTGTATTAGCCTAATGCTAATATTAGCTTCTCTGTGGGTTCAAAACGGGTCGGTGACGCTAGTATTGAATAGATTAAGCCGCTTCTCATTTTCGTTCCAGTTTGTGGGGGCGTGGCTTGGACGTACACACTGACGGGGGGCGGGGGGGGGGGGGGGGTGGAACTCAGAGGTCAGTCAGGGTGTACATGACAGCAGAGCGGTCACACTGATAAGAACCCTCTTCGACAGCACTGTTACACAAGTTATAAAGTAAGACTGGACTCAGAAACTGCAGCAGCTTCATCTGATGGTGTAGTTTCTGGCAAATGGGACACCAAAGTGCTGCATTCACTTGTTCTACTCTGCTCGGTGGCAATGGCTGGAAATTCCTCAGAGAGACGGAGAGAGAAAGGAGGAGAGAGAGAAAGGAGAAGGGAAAGGCAGAGAGTCAGGCAGATGGAGAGAGAGAGAGAGAGAGAGAGAGAGAGGGAGGCAGAGACTGAGTCAGAGTCAGATGAGGTTTGTTCTGTGTAAACTGGGCTGAAAGCTGCTCTGAGGTCAGCGCTCCTCCTGCAGCTTTAACATCCAGCCCATGCCTCCCTCCCTGATCTGGTGTTTCCAAATTTGTCCTTTCACCAGAGCTTACACCAAGGCCTTCATTATCTCTCTGTCTCTCTCTCTCTCTCTCACACACACACACCACACACACAGAAATGTTTGGATACACACTTCAGATATGCAGACTGGAGGGATTCCTTAAACTTGCATATGCAGCTCTGAGTTCGAGGCGCGAGCGTCAGGATGTTTGAAGATACAATGAAAATACATTAGAAATAAATAAATTAAAAAAACTTTATGGAACAAAAACAACCTGACAGTTCCACAAAATCATTTTACATGAGCACAGCTGCCATCTGCAAGAAGTCTGACTAGACTCAGGATGTATTTCATATTTTTACACGTTAGGAGAGGACGGTGGACGGAACGAGAGACGAGAGAGACGAGAGACTCCACTGGTGGACACATATCAGATGGATGTTTATGTTCGTCTCTGTGTTGGATCATCCATTCATTTCAAGCAACACTCTGTAGTTTCTCAGCCTTAAAATATAATGTTTCTTAACTGCTTGAGGTGGTAGAAAAATGGTTATAGGATGAATCATGCTGCTGCTGCGACCTGACCAGGTCGCGTCAGCTGCAAGTGCACTATGTAGCTTTCCTGGCACGAAGGAATACAGCGCCACCATGTCCTGGTAAGTGACCCTCTGACAGGTGGAAGTGATCCACACTGATGCCGGCTGGTGACGCAGCCTCATAGTTCATAGTGATGGTCACAGTGAATGATTTAGATCCTTGGAGCAAACCCTCCAGAATAAAAGTCCTGTTTGACTATGTTTCATAAAGGAAATCTTCTAGATATGAAACACTAGAATCATTGAAGTGACTCTCTCACCTGGTCTGATCTCTGTGAGGAAGTCATCACATCTACACTGTAAATATACTGTGTTTGAAATACTGGAAACATCTGTAAACACCCCCAAGGTGTTTAAAAGCCTTAAGTTCTGCAGAAGATGACGAAGACAGCTTCGACCTCCATCTTTGTTCTGTGCCAAGAGGAGCAACTCTAATCTACATTTCAGTCAGAGCTCATTTTTTCAGCCATTCTCTGCAGTTTGCCACAATTTTAAGATGTGTCATGTTGTTATGAAACAATTGTTCGAATCTGACGAATGTGGATGCAACACATAGCCCTTTTTAACGTGTTACCAGGCCATGTTTGCAGAAATAAACAAAGAGGGCCGCATATCATGAGGTGGAACTTGGGTGTAAATCTCTGAGCCTGTTAGTGCTGAGCACAGTTAATGGAGCACACAAAGACAAACAAGTGAGTGAATGTTGTAATCACCATGGTTTACTTAATCCAGCAGTTTGTGTATGTTGTTGTGTTACAGTGTTGTTGAAACAGGTCTGAAGCCTGTGCAGTGTTGTGTGGGAGCACCTGGACCGTACGAGCGTTCGGGCACCTTTCTGAGTCAGTGTGAAAGTTAAGACTGGAAAACAAGAGAGTGGCGTCTGTCCGACTTCACACATGTTCACTTACACCTGTAGCTGCCAGTTCACTCACAATAAATCACAGAATACAGCAAAGTATTATACAGAGTATTCATACCACAGAGAAATATGTGAAGTAGTTTGAAATGAGAGATCGTTTGAATTTCGAGCTCGGACTGTTTTTTCATCCCTTCCACATAAATTATTGAGTCAGTCAGAAAAGGACAAGCAGGGACACCCTGATAGGAATCACGGATTGGCATCGGTGCTGGTCCTGGATCAGGTGTCTGTGAGACTCGACTGATCCACATCATCACCACGTCTTCACTCAGCTGCATACATGTTTATGTTACTGCATCACACTAAACAACAATTCAACTTAACCAGAAAGTCCCTTCAGATCAAAATCTCTTTTTCCAGGGAGACTGGGACAAAACACGTCCGGTCTGAGTGACGTACAAGATTCTACAGATTCATCTCAACTATAGTTAGACGTTTGAGTGCTCACTGAGATTTAGATCAAAAACTGCTGTGAAGGAGCTACGTTGCTTTGGAGGCCGGTTGTGGTTGAAAAATTACAG
>JAFELL010001719.1:0-68128 GCA_019059645.1 Caranx melampygus
GAGGGGCGGGGCAGCTGGGCTCAGCCGCTGGCTCGCGGTAAGAATAGTAAGTTTGCGAGGCGAGCAGAGCAGGCCGGACTCAGCAGAGACAGTCAGCCACCCGTTCAAACACTGGGCACACTGTACACAGCAGGAAGCGAGGGGGCGGGGGCAGCTGGGCTCAGCCGCTGGCTCGCGGTAAGAATAGTAAGTTTGCGAGGCGAGCAGAGCAGGCCGGACTCAGCAGAGACAGTCAGCCACCCGTTCAAACACTGGGGCACACTGTACACAGCAGGAAGCGAGGGGCGGGGCAGCTGGACTCAGCCGCTGGCTCGCGGTAAGAATAGTAAGTTTGCGAGGCAGCAGAGCAGGCCGGACTCAGCAGAGACAGTCAGCCACCCGTTCAAACACTGGGGCACACTGTACACAGCAGGAAGCGAGGGGCGGGGGCAGCTGGGCGCAGCCGCTGGCTCGCGGTAAGAATAGTAAGTTTGCGAGGCGAGCAGAGCAGGCCGGACTCAGCAGAGACAGTCAGCCACCCGTTCAAACACTGGGGCACACTGTACACAGCAGGAAGCGAGGGGGCGGGGGCAGCTGGGCGCAGCCGCTGGCTCGCGGTAAGAATAGTAAGTTTGCGAGGCGAGCAGAGCAGGCCGGACTCAGCAGAGACAGTCAGCCACCCGTTCAAACACTGGGCACACTGTACACAGCAGGAAGCGAGGGGCGGGGCAGCTGGGCTCAGCCGCTGGCTCGCGGTAAGAATAGTAAGTTTGCGAGGCGAGCAGAGCAGGCCGGACTCAGCAGAGACAGTCAGCCACCCGTTCAAACACTGGGGCACACTGTACACAGCAGGAAGCGAGGGGGCGGGGGCAGCTGGACGCAGCCGCTGGCTCGCGGTAAGAATAGTAAGTTTGCGAGGCGAGCAGAGCAGGCCGGACTCAGCAGAGACAGTCAGCCACCCGTTCAAACACTGGGGCACACTGTACACAGCAGGAAGCGAGGGGGCGGGGCAGCTGGACTCAGCCGCTGGCTCGCGTAGAATAGTAAGTTTGCGAGGCGAGCAGAGCAGGCCGGACTCAGCAGAGACAGTCAGCCACCCGTTCAAACACTGGGGCACACTGTACACAGCAGAAGCGAGGGGGCGGGGGCAGCTGGGCTCAGCAGCCGCTGGCTCGCGGTAAGAATAGTAAGTTTGCGAGGCGAGCAGAGCAGGCCGGACTCAGCAGAGACAGTCAGCCACCCGTTCAAACACTGGGCACACTGTACACAGCAGGAAGCGAGGGGGCGGGGCAGCTGGACTCAGCCGCTGGCTCGCGGTAAGAATAGTAAGTTTGCGAGGCGAGCAGAGCAGGCCGGACTCAGCAGAGACAGTCAGCCACCCGTTCAAACACTGGGGCACACTGTACACAGCAGGAAGCGAGGGGCGGGGGCAGCTGGACGCAGCCGCTGGCTCGCGGTAAGAATAGTAAGTTTGCGAGGCGAGCAGAGCAGGCCGGACTCAGCAGAGACAGTCAGCCACCCGTTCAAACACTGGGGCACACTGTACACAGCAGGAAGCGAGGGGGCGGGGCAGCTGGGCGCAGCCGCTGGCTCGCGGTAAGATAGTAAGTTTGCGAGGCGAGCAGAGCAGGCCGGACTCAGCAGAGACAGTCAGCCACCCGTTCAAACACTGGGGCACACTGTACACAGCAGGAAGCGAGGGGGCGGGGCAGCTGGACGCAGCCGCTGGCTCGCGGTAAGAATAGTAAGTTTGCGAGGCGAGCAGAGCAGGCCGGACTCAGCAGAGACAGTCAGCCACCCGTTCAAACACTGGGGCACACTGTACACAGCAGGAAGCGAGGGGCGGGGGCAGCTGGCGCAGCCGCTGGCTCGCGGTAAGAATAGTAAGTTTGCGAGGCAGCAGAGCAGGCCGGACTCAGCAGAGACAGTCAGCCACCCGTTCAAACACTGGGGCACACTGTACACAGCAGGAAGCGAGGGGGCGGGGCAGCTGGCGCAGCCGCTGGCTCGCGGTAAGAATAGTAAGTTTGCGAGGCGAGCAGAGCAGGCCGGACTCAGCAGAGACAGTCAGCCACCCGTTCAAACACTGGGCACACTGTACACAGCAGGAAGCGAGGGGCGGGGGCAGCTGGACGCAGCCGCTGGCTCGCGGTAAGAATAGTAAGTTTGCGAGGCGAGCAGAGCAGGCCGGACTCAGCAGAGACAGTCAGCCACCCGTTCAAACACTGGGGCACACTGTACACAGCAGGAAGCGAGGGGGCGGGGGCAGCTGGACGCAGCCGCTGGCTCGCGGTAAGAATAGTAAGTTTGCGAGGCCAGCAGAGCAGGCCGGACTCAGCAGAGACAGTCAGCCACCCGTTCAAACACTGGGGCACACTGTACACAGCAGGAAGCGAGGGGGCGGGGGCAGCTGGGCTCAGCCGCTGGCTCGCGGTAAGAATAGTAAGTTTGCGAGGCGAGCAGAGCAGGCCGGACTCAGCAGAGACAGTCAGCCACCCGTTCAAACACTGGGGCACACTGTACACAGCAGGAAGCGAGGGGGCGGGGGCAGCTGGACGCAGCCGCTGGCTCGCGGTAAGAATAGTAAGTTTGCGAGGCCAGCAGAGCAGGCCGGACTCAGCAGAGACAGTCAGCCACCCGTTCAAACACTGGGGCACACTGTACACAGCAGGAAGCGAGGGGCGGGGGCAGCTGGACGCAGCCGCTGGCTCGCGGTAAGAATAGTAAGTTTGCGAGGCGAGCAGAGCAGGCCGGACTCAGCAGAGACAGTCAGCCACCCGTTCAAACACTGGGGCACACTGTACACAGCAGGAAGCGAGGGGCGGGGGCAGCTGGACGCAGCCGCTGGCTCGCGGTAAGAATAGTAAGTTTGCGAGGCCGAGCAGAGCAGGCCGGACTCAGCAGAGACAGTCAGCCACCCGTTCAAACACTGGGGCACACTGTACACAGCAGGAAGCGAGGGGGCGGGGGCAGCTGGACGCAGCCGCTGGCTCGCGGTAAGAATAGTAAGTTTGCGAGGCGAGCAGAGCAGGCCGGACTCAGCAGAGACAGTCAGCCACCCGTTCAAACACTGGGGCACACTGTACACAGCAGGAAGCGAGGGGCGGGGCAGCTGGCGCAGCCGCTGGCTCGCGGTAAGAATAGTAAGTTTGCGAGGCGAGCAGAGCAGGCCGGACTCAGCAGAGACAGTCAGCCACCCGTTCAAACACTGGGGCACACTGTACACAGCAGGAAGCGAGGGGGCGGGGGCAGCTGGACGCAGCCGCTGGCTCGCGGTAAGAATAGTAAGTTTGCGAGGCGAGCAGAGCAGGCCGGACTCAGCAGAGACAGTCAGCCACCCGTTCAAACACTGGGGCACACTGTACACAGCAGGAAGCGAGGGGGCGGGGGCAGCTGGCCGCAGCCGCTGGCTCGCGGTAAGAATAGTAAGTTTGCGAGGCGAGCAGAGCAGGCCGGACTCAGCAGAGACAGTCAGCCACCCGTTCAAACACTGGGGCACACTGTACACAGCAGGAAGCGAGGGGGCGGGGGCAGCTGGGCGCAGCCGCTGGCTCGCGGTAAGAATAGTAAGTTTGCGAGGCGAGCAGAGCAGGCCGGACTCAGCAGAGACAGTCAGCCACCCGTTCAAACACTGGGGCACACTGTACACAGCAGGAAGCGAGGGGGCGGGGGCAGCTGGACGCAGCCGCTGGCTCGCGGTAAGAATAGTAAGTTTGCGAGGCGAGCAGAGCAGGCCGGACTCAGCAGAGACAGTCAGCCACCCGTTCAAACACTGGGGCACACTGTACACAGCAGGAAGCGAGGGGGCGGGGGCAGCTGGGCGCAGCCGCTGGCTCGCGGTAAGAATAGTAAGTTTGCGAGGCGAGCAGAGCAGGCCGGACTCAGCAGAGACAGTCAGCCACCCGTTCAAACACTGGGGCACACTGTACACAGCAGGAAGCGAGGGGGCGGGGGCAGCTGGGCGCAGCCGCTGGCTCGCGGTAAGAATAGTAAGTTTGCGAGGCGAGCAGAGCAGGCCGGACTCAGCAGAGACAGTCAGCCACCCGTTCAAACACTGGGGCACACTGTACACAGCAGGAAGCGAGGGGGCGGGGGCAGCTGGGCGCAGCCGCTGGCTCGCGGTAAGAATAGTAAGTTTGCGAGGCGAGCAGAGCAGGCCGGACTCAGCAGAGACAGTCAGCCACCCGTTCAAACACTGGGGCACACTGTACACAGCAGGAAGCGAGGGGGCGGGGGCAGCTGGCGCAGCCGCTGGCTCGCGGTAAGAATAGTAAGTTTGCGAGGCGAGCAGAGCAGGCCGGACTCAGCAGAGACAGTCAGCCACCCGTTCAAACACTGGGGCACACTGTACACAGCAGGAAGCGAGGGGGCGGGGGCAGCTGGACGCAGCCGCTGGCTCGCGGTAAGAATAGTAAGTTTGCGAGGCCAGCAGAGCAGGCCGGACTCAGCAGAGACAGTCAGCCACCCGTTCAAACACTGGGGCACACTGTACACAGCAGGAAGCGAGGGGGCGGGGGCAGCTGGGCGCAGCCGCTGGCTCGCGGTAAGAATAGTAAGTTTGCGAGGCGAGCAGAGCAGGCCGGACTCAGCAGAGACAGTCAGCCACCCGTTCAAACACTGGGGCACACTGTACACAGCAGGAAGCGAGGGGGCGGGGGCAGCTGGGCGCAGCCGCTGGCTCGCGGTAAGAATAGTAAGTTTGCGAGGCGAGCAGAGCAGGCCGGACTCAGCAGAGACAGTCAGCCACCCGTTCAAACACTGGGGCACACTGTACACAGCAGGAAGCGAGGGGGCGGGGGCAGCTGGGCGCAGCCGCTGGCTCGCGGTAAGAATAGTAAGTTTGCGAGGCGAGCAGAGCAGGCCGGACTCAGCAGAGACAGTCAGCCACCCGTTCAAACACTGGGGCACACTGTACACAGCAGGAAGCGAGGGGGCGGGGGCAGCTGGGCGCAGCCGCTGGCTCGCGGTAAGAATAGTAAGTTTGCGAGGCGAGCAGAGCAGGCCGGACTCAGCAGAGACAGTCAGCCACCCGTTCAAACACTGGGGCACACTGTACACAGCAGGAAGCGAGGGGGCGGGGGCAGCTGGGCGCAGCCGCTGGCTCGCGGTAAGAATAGTAAGTTTGCGAGGCGAGCAGAGCAGGCCGGACTCAGCAGAGACAGTCAGCCACCCGTTCAAACACTGGGGCACACTGTACACAGCAGGAAGCGAGGGGGCGGGGGCAGCTGGCGCAGCCGCTGGCTCGCGGTAAGAATAGTAAGTTTGCGAGGCGAGCAGAGCAGGCCGGACTCAGCAGAGACAGTCAGCCACCCGTTCAAACACTGGGGCACACTGTACACAGCAGGAAGCGAGGGGCGGGGGCAGCTGGGCGCAGCCGCTGGCTCGCGGTAAGAATAGTAAGTTTGCGAGGCGAGCAGAGCAGGCCGGACTCAGCAGAGACAGTCAGCCACCCGTTCAAACACTGGGGCACACTGTACACAGCAGGAAGCGAGGGGGCGGGGGCAGCTGGGCGCAGCCGCTGGCTCGCGGTAAGAATAGTAAGTTTGCGAGGCGAGCAGAGCAGGCCGGACTCAGCAGAGACAGTCAGCCACCCGTTCAAACACTGGGGCACACTGTACACAGCAGGAAGCGAGGGGGCGGGGGCAGCTGGGCGCAGCCGCTGGCTCGCGGTAAGAATAGTAAGTTTGCGAGGCGAGCAGAGCAGGCCGGACTCAGCAGAGACAGTCAGCCACCCGTTCAAACACTGGGGCACACTGTACACAGCAGGAAGCGAGGGGGCGGGGGCAGCTGGGCGCAGCCGCTGGCTCGCGGTAAGAATAGTAAGTTTGCGAGGACGAGCAGAGCAGGCCGGACTCAGCAGAGACAGTCAGCCACCCGTTCAAACACTGGGCACACTGTACACAGCAGGAAGCGAGGGGCGGGGGCAGCTGGGCGCAGCCGCTGGCTCGCGGTAAGAATAGTAAGTTTGCGAGGCGAGCAGAGCAGGCCGGACTCAGCAGAGACAGTCAGCCACCCGTTCAAACACTGGGGCACACTGTACACAGCAGGAAGCGAGGGGGCGGGGGCAGCTGGGCGCAGCCGCTGGCTCGCGGTAAGAATAGTAAGTTTGCGAGGCGAGCAGAGCAGGCCGGACTCAGCAGAGACAGTCAGCCACCCGTTCAAACACTGGGGCACACTGTACACAGCAGGAAGCGAGGGGGCGGGGGCAGCTGGCGCAGCCGCTGGCTCGCGGTAAGAATAGTAAGTTTGCGAGGCGAGCAGAGCAGGCCGGACTCAGCAGAGACAGTCAGCCACCCGTTCAAACACTGGGGCACACTGTACACAGCAGGAAGCGAGGGGGCGGGGGCAGCTGGGCGCAGCCGCTGGCTCGCGGTAAGAATAGTAAGTTTGCGAGGCGAGCAGAGCAGGCCGGACTCAGCAGAGACAGTCAGCCACCCGTTCAAACACTGGGGCACACTGTACACAGCAGGAAGCGAGGGGGCGGGGGCAGCTGGGCGCAGCCGCTGGCTCGCGGTAAGAATAGTAAGTTTGCGAGGCGAGCAGAGCAGGCCGGACTCAGCAGAGACAGTCAGCCACCCGTTCAAACACTGGGGCACACTGTACACAGCAGGAAGCGAGGGGGCGGGGGCAGCTGGGCGCAGCCGCTGGCTCGCGGTAAGAATAGTAAGTTTGCGAGGCGAGCAGAGCAGGCCGGACTCAGCAGAGACAGTCAGCCACCCGTTCAAACACTGGGGCACACTGTACACAGCAGGAAGCGAGGGGGCGGGGGCAGCTGGGCGCAGCCGCTGGCTCGCGGTAAGAATAGTAAGTTTGCGAGGCGAGCAGAGCAGGCCGGACTCAGCAGAGACAGTCAGCCACCCGTTCAAACACTGGGGCACACTGTACACAGCAGGAAGCGAGGGGGCGGGGGCAGCTGGACGCAGCCGCTGGCTCGCGGTAAGAATAGTAAGTTTGCGAGGCGAGCAGAGCAGGCCGGACTCAGCAGAGACAGTCAGCCACCCGTTCAAACACTGGGGCACACTGTACACAGCAGGAAGCGAGGGGGCGGGGGCAGCTGGGCGCAGCCGCTGGCTCGCGGTAAGAATAGTAAGTTTGCGAGGCGAGCAGAGCAGGCCGGACTCAGCAGAGACAGTCAGCCACCCGTTCAAACACTGGGGCACACTGTACACAGCAGGAAGCGAGGGGGCGGGGGCAGCTGGGCGCAGCCGCTGGCTCGCGGTAAGAATAGTAAGTTTGCGAGGCGAGCAGAGCAGGCCGGACTCAGCAGAGACAGTCAGCCACCCGTTCAAACACTGGGGCACACTGTACACAGCAGGAAGCGAGGGGGCGGGGGCAGCTGGGCGCAGCCGCTGGCTCGCGGTAAGAATAGTAAGTTTGCGAGGCGAGCAGAGCAGGCCGGACTCAGCAGAGACAGTCAGCCACCCGTTCAAACACTGGGGCACACTGTACACAGCAGGAAGCGAGGGGGCGGGGGCAGCTGGGCGCAGCCGCTGGCTCGCGGTAAGAATAGTAAGTTTGCGAGGCGAGCAGAGCAGGCCGGACTCAGCAGAGACAGTCAGCCACCCGTTCAAACACTGGGGCACACTGTACACAGCAGGAAGCGAGGGGGCGGGGGCAGCTGGGCGCAGCCGCTGGCTCGCGGTAAGAATAGTAAGTTTGCGAGGCCAGCAGAGCAGGCCGGACTCAGCAGAGACAGTCAGCCACCCGTTCAAACACTGGGGCACACTGTACACAGCAGGAAGCGAGGGGGCGGGGGCAGCTGGGCGCAGCCGCTGGCTCGCGGTAAGAATAGTAAGTTTGCGAGGCGAGCAGAGCAGGCCGGACTCAGCAGAGACAGTCAGCCACCCGTTCAAACACTGGGGCACACTGTACACAGCAGGAAGCGAGGGGGCGGGGGCAGCTGGGCGCAGCCGCTGGCTCGCGGTAAGAATAGTAAGTTTGCGAGGCGAGCAGAGCAGGCCGGACTCAGCAGAGACAGTCAGCCACCCGTTCAAACACTGGGGCACACTGTACACAGCAGGAAGCGAGGGGGCGGGGGCAGCTGGGCGCAGCCGCTGGCTCGCGGTAAGAATAGTAAGTTTGCGAGGCGAGCAGAGCAGGCCGGACTCAGCAGAGACAGTCAGCCACCCGTTCAAACACTGGGGCACACTGTACACAGCAGGAAGCGAGGGGGCGGGGGCAGCTGGGCGCAGCCGCTGGCTCGCGGTAAGAATAGTAAGTTTGCGAGGCGAGCAGAGCAGGCCGGACTCAGCAGAGACAGTCAGCCACCCGTTCAAACACTGGGGCACACTGTACACAGCAGGAAGCGAGGGGGCGGGGGCAGCTGGGCGCAGCCGCTGGCTCGCGGTAAGAATAGTAAGTTTGCGAGGCGAGCAGAGCAGGCCGGACTCAGCAGAGACAGTCAGCCACCCGTTCAAACACTGGGGCACACTGTACACAGCAGGAAGCGAGGGGGCGGGGGCAGCTGGGCGCAGCCGCTGGCTCGCGGTAAGAATAGTAAGTTTGCGAGGCGAGCAGAGCAGGCCGGACTCAGCAGAGACAGTCAGCCACCCGTTCAAACACTGGGGCACACTGTACACAGCAGGAAGCGAGGGGGCGGGGGCAGCTGGGCGCAGCCGCTGGCTCGCGGTAAGAATAGTAAGTTTGCGAGGCGAGCAGAGCAGGCCGGACTCAGCAGAGACAGTCAGCCACCCGTTCAAACACTGGGGCACACTGTACACAGCAGGAAGCGAGGGGGCGGGGGCAGCTGGGCGCAGCCGCTGGCTCGCGGTAAGAATAGTAAGTTTGCGAGGCGAGCAGAGCAGGCCGGACTCAGCAGAGACAGTCAGCCACCCGTTCAAACACTGGGGCACACTGTACACAGCAGGAAGCGAGGGGGCGGGGGCAGCTGGGCGCAGCCGCTGGCTCGCGGTAAGAATAGTAAGTTTGCGAGGCGAGCAGAGCAGGCCGGACTCAGCAGAGACAGTCAGCCACCCGTTCAAACACTGGGGCACACTGTACACAGCAGGAAGCGAGGGGGCGGGGGCAGCTGGGCGCAGCCGCTGGCTCGCGGTAAGAATAGTAAGTTTGCGAGGCGAGCAGAGCAGGCCGGACTCAGCAGAGACAGTCAGCCACCCGTTCAAACACTGGGGCACACTGTACACAGCAGGAAGCGAGGGGGCGGGGGCAGCTGGGCGCAGCCGCTGGCTCGCGGTAAGAATAGTAAGTTTGCGAGGACGAGCAGAGCAGGCCGGACTCAGCAGAGACAGTCAGCCACCCGTTCAAACACTGGGGCACACTGTACACAGCAGGAAGCGAGGGGGCGGGGGCAGCTGGGCGCAGCCGCTGGCTCGCGGTAAGAATAGTAAGTTTGCGAGGCGAGCAGAGCAGGCCGGACTCAGCAGAGACAGTCAGCCACCCGTTCAAACACTGGGGCACACTGTACACAGCAGGAAGCGAGGGGGCGGGGGCAGCTGGGCGCAGCCGCTGGCTCGCGGTAAGAATAGTAAGTTTGCGAGGCGAGCAGAGCAGGCCGGACTCAGCAGAGACAGTCAGCCACCCGTTCAAACACTGGGGCACACTGTACACAGCAGGAAGCGAGGGGGCGGGGGCAGCTGGGCGCAGCCGCTGGCTCGCGGTAAGAATAGTAAGTTTGCGAGGCGAGCAGAGCAGGCCGGACTCAGCAGAGACAGTCAGCCACCCGTTCAAACACTGGGGCACACTGTACACAGCAGGAAGCGAGGGGCGGGGGCAGCTGGGCGCAGCCGCTGGCTCGCGGTAAGAATAGTAAGTTTGCGAGGCGAGCAGAGCAGGCCGGACTCAGCAGAGACAGTCAGCCACCCGTTCAAACACTGGGGCACACTGTACACAGCAGGAAGCGAGGGGGCGGGGGCAGCTGGGCGCAGCCGCTGGCTCGCGGTAAGAATAGTAAGTTTGCGAGGCGAGCAGAGCAGGCCGGACTCAGCAGAGACAGTCAGCCACCCGTTCAAACACTGGGGCACACTGTACACAGCAGGAAGCGAGGGGGCGGGGGCAGCTGGGCGCAGCCGCTGGCTCGCGGTAAGAATAGTAAGTTTGCGAGGCGAGCAGAGCAGGCCGGACTCAGCAGAGACAGTCAGCCACCCGTTCAAACACTGGGGCACACTGTACACAGCAGGAAGCGAGGGGGCGGGGGCAGCTGGGCGCAGCCGCTGGCTCGCGGTAAGAATAGTAAGTTTGCGAGGCCGAGCAGAGCAGGCCGGACTCAGCAGAGACAGTCAGCCACCCGTTCAAACACTGGGGCACACTGTACACAGCAGGAAGCGAGGGGGCGGGGGCAGCTGGGCGCAGCCGCTGGCTCGCGGTAAGAATAGTAAGTTTGCGAGGCGAGCAGAGCAGGCCGGACTCAGCAGAGACAGTCAGCCACCCGTTCAAACACTGGGGCACACTGTACACAGCAGGAAGCGAGGGGGCGGGGGCAGCTGGGCGCAGCCGCTGGCTCGCGGTAAGAATAGTAAGTTTGCGAGGCGAGCAGAGCAGGCCGGACTCAGCAGAGACAGTCAGCCACCCGTTCAAACACTGGGGCACACTGTACACAGCAGGAAGCGAGGGGGCGGGGGCAGCTGGGCGCAGCCGCTGGCTCGCGGTAAGAATAGTAAGTTTGCGAGGCCGAGCAGAGCAGGCCGGACTCAGCAGAGACAGTCAGCCACCCGTTCAAACACTGGGGCACACTGTACACAGCAGGAAGCGAGGGGGCGGGGGCAGCTGGGCGCAGCCGCTGGCTCGCGGTAAGAATAGTAAGTTTGCGAGGCGAGCAGAGCAGGCCGGACTCAGCAGAGACAGTCAGCCACCCGTTCAAACACTGGGGCACACTGTACACAGCAGGAAGCGAGGGGGCGGGGGCAGCTGGGCGCAGCCGCTGGCTCGCGGTAAGAATAGTAAGTTTGCGAGGCCGAGCAGAGCAGGCCGGACTCAGCAGAGACAGTCAGCCACCCGTTCAAACACTGGGGCACACTGTACACAGCAGGAAGCGAGGGGGCGGGGGCAGCTGGGCGCAGCCGCTGGCTCGCGGTAAGAATAGTAAGTTTGCGAGGACGAGCAGAGCAGGCCGGACTCAGCAGAGACAGTCAGCCACCCGTTCAAACACTGGGGCACACTGTACACAGCAGGAAGCGAGGGGGCGGGGGCAGCTGGGCGCAGCCGCTGGCTCGCGGTAAGAATAGTAAGTTTGCGAGGACGAGCAGAGCAGGCCGGACTCAGCAGAGACAGTCAGCCACCCGTTCAAACACTGGGGCACACTGTACACAGCAGGAAGCGAGGGGGCGGGGGCAGCTGGGCGCAGCCGCTGGCTCGCGGTAAGAATAGTAAGTTTGCGAGGCCGAGCAGAGCAGGCCGGACTCAGCAGAGACAGTCAGCCACCCGTTCAAACACTGGGGCACACTGTACACAGCAGGAAGCGAGGGGGCGGGGGCAGCTGGGCGCAGCCGCTGGCTCGCGGTAAGAATAGTAAGTTTCCGAGGACGAGCAGAGCAGGCCGGACTCAGCAGAGACAGTCAGCCACCCGTTCAAACACTGGGGCACACTGTACACAGCAGGAAGCGAGGGGGCGGGGGCAGCTGGGCGCAGCCGCTGGCTCGCGGTAAGAATAGTAAGTTTCCGAGGACGAGCAGAGCAGGCCGGACTCAGCAGAGACAGTCAGCCACCCGTTCAAACACTGGGGCACACTGTACACAGCAGGAAGCGAGGGGGCGGGGGCAGCTGGGCGCAGCCGCTGGCTCGCGGTAAGAATAGTAAGTTTGCAGGACGAGCAGAGCAGGCCGGACTCAGCAGAGACAGTCAGCCACCCGTTCAAACACTGGGGCACACTGTACACAGCAGGAAGCGAGGGGGCGGGGGCAGCTGGGCGCAGCCGCTGGCTCGCGGTAAGAATAGTAAGTTTCCAGGACGAGCAGAGCAGGCCGGACTCAGCAGAGACAGTCAGCCACCCGTTCAAACACTGGGGCACACTGTACACAGCAGGAAGCGAGGGGGCGGGGGCAGCTGGGCGCAGCCGCTGGCTCGCGGTAAGAATAGTAAGTTTCCAGGACGAGCAGAGCAGGCCGGACTCAGCAGAGACAGTCAGCCACCCGTTCAAACACTGGGGCACACTGTACACAGCAGGAAGCGAGGGGGCGGGGGCAGCTGGGCGCAGCCGCTGGCTCGCGGTAAGAATAGTAAGTTTCCAGGACGAGCAGAGCAGGCCGGACTCAGCAGAGACAGTCAGCCACCCGTTCAAACACTGGGGCACACTGTACACAGCAGGAAGCGAGGGGGCGGGGGCAGCTGGGCGCAGCCGCTGGCTCGCGGTAAGAATAGTAAGTTTCCAGGACGAGCAGAGCAGGCCGGACTCAGCAGAGACAGTCAGCCACCCGTTCAAACACTGGGGCACACTGTACACAGCAGGAAGCGAGGGGGCGGGGGCAGCTGGGCGCAGCCGCTGGCTCGCGGTAAGAATAGTAAGTTTCCAGGACGAGCAGAGCAGGCCGGACTCAGCAGAGACAGTCAGCCACCCGTTCAAACACTGGGGCACACTGTACACAGCAGGAAGCGAGGGGGCGGGGGCAGCTGGGCGCAGCCGCTGGCTCGCGGTAAGAATAGTAAGTTTCCAGGACGAGCAGAGCAGGCCGGACTCAGCAGAGACAGTCAGCCACCCGTTCAAACACTGGGGCACACTGTACACAGCAGGAAGCGAGGGGGCGGGGGCAGCTGGGCGCAGCCGCTGGCTCGCGGTAAGAATAGTAAGTTTCCAGGACGAGCAGAGCAGGCCGGACTCAGCAGAGACAGTCAGCCACCCGTTCAAACACTGGGGCACACTGTACACAGCAGGAAGCGAGGGGGCGGGGGCAGCTGGGCGCAGCCGCTGGCTCGCGGTAAGAATAGTAAGTTTCCAGGACGAGCAGAGCAGGCCGGACTCAGCAGAGACAGTCAGCCACCCGTTCAAACACTGGGGCACACTGTACACAGCAGGAAGCGAGGGGGCGGGGGCAGCTGGGCGCAGCCGCTGGCTCGCGGTAAGAATAGTAAGTTTCCAGGACGAGCAGAGCAGGCCGGACTCAGCAGAGACAGTCAGCCACCCGTTCAAACACTGGGGCACACTGTACACAGCAGGAAGCGAGGGGGCGGGGGCAGCTGGGCGCAGCCGCTGGCTCGCGGTAAGAATAGTAAGTTTCCAGGACGAGCAGAGCAGGCCGGACTCAGCAGAGACAGTCAGCCACCCGTTCAAACACTGGGGCACACTGTACACAGCAGGAAGCGAGGGGGCGGGGGCAGCTGGGCGCAGCCGCTGGCTCGCGGTAAGAATAGTAAGTTTCCAGGACGAGCAGAGCAGGCCGGACTCAGCAGAGACAGTCAGCCACCCGTTCAAACACTGGGGCACACTGTACACAGCAGGAAGCGAGGGGGCGGGGGCAGCTGGGCGCAGCCGCTGGCTCGCGGTAAGAATAGTAAGTTTCCAGGACGAGCAGAGCAGGCCGGACTCAGCAGAGACAGTCAGCCACCCGTTCAAACACTGGGGCACACTGTACACAGCAGGAAGCGAGGGGGCGGGGGCAGCTGGGCGCAGCCGCTGGCTCGCGGTAAGAATAGTAAGTTTCCAGGACGAGCAGAGCAGGCCGGACTCAGCAGAGACAGTCAGCCACCCGTTCAAACACTGGGGCACACTGTACACAGCAGGAAGCGAGGGGGCGGGGGCAGCTGGGCGCAGCCGCTGGCTCGCGGTAAGAATAGTAAGTTTCCAGGACGAGCAGAGCAGGCCGGACTCAGCAGAGACAGTCAGCCACCCGTTCAAACACTGGGGCACACTGTACACAGCAGGAAGCGAGGGGGCGGGGGCAGCTGGGCGCAGCCGCTGGCTCGCGGTAAGAATAGTAAGTTTCCAGGACGAGCAGAGCAGGCCGGACTCAGCAGAGACAGTCAGCCACCCGTTCAAACACTGGGGCACACTGTACACAGCAGGAAGCGAGGGGGCGGGGGCAGCTGGGCGCAGCCGCTGGCTCGCGGTAAGAATAGTAAGTTTCCAGGACGAGCAGAGCAGGCCGGACTCAGCAGAGACAGTCAGCCACCCGTTCAAACACTGGGGCACACTGTACACAGCAGGAAGCGAGGGGGCGGGGGCAGCTGGGCGCAGCCGCTGGCTCGCGGTAAGAATAGTAAGTTTCCAGGACGAGCAGAGCAGGCCGGACTCAGCAGAGACAGTCAGCCACCCGTTCAAACACTGGGGCACACTGTACACAGCAGGAAGCGAGGGGGCGGGGGCAGCTGGGCGCAGCCGCTGGCTCGCGGTAAGAATAGTAAGTTTCCAGGACGAGCAGAGCAGGCCGGACTCAGCAGAGACAGTCAGCCACCCGTTCAAACACTGGGGCACACTGTACACAGCAGGAAGCGAGGGGGCGGGGGCAGCTGGGCGCAGCCGCTGGCTCGCGGTAAGAATAGTAAGTTTCCAGGACGAGCAGAGCAGGCCGGACTCAGCAGAGACAGTCAGCCACCCGTTCAAACACTGGGGCACACTGTACACAGCAGGAAGCGAGGGGGCGGGGGCAGCTGGGCGCAGCCGCTGGCTCGCGGTAAGAATAGTAAGTTTCCAGGACGAGCAGAGCAGGCCGGACTCAGCAGAGACAGTCAGCCACCCGTTCAAACACTGGGGCACACTGTACACAGCAGGAAGCGAGGGGGCGGGGGCAGCTGGGCGCAGCCGCTGGCTCGCGGTAAGAATAGTAAGTTTCCAGGACGAGCAGAGCAGGCCGGACTCAGCAGAGACAGTCAGCCACCCGTTCAAACACTGGGGCACACTGTACACAGCAGGAAGCGAGGGGGCGGGGGCAGCTGGGCGCAGCCGCTGGCTCGCGGTAAGAATAGTAAGTTTCCAGGACGAGCAGAGCAGGCCGGACTCAGCAGAGACAGTCAGCCACCCGTTCAAACACTGGGGCACACTGTACACAGCAGGAAGCGAGGGGGCGGGGGCAGCTGGGCGCAGCCGCTGGCTCGCGGTAAGAATAGTAAGTTTCCAGGACGAGCAGAGCAGGCCGGACTCAGCAGAGACAGTCAGCCACCCGTTCAAACACTGGGGCACACTGTACACAGCAGGAAGCGAGGGGGCGGGGGCAGCTGGGCGCAGCCGCTGGCTCGCGGTAAGAATAGTAAGTTTCCAGGACGAGCAGAGCAGGCCGGACTCAGCAGAGACAGTCAGCCACCCGTTCAAACACTGGGGCACACTGTACACAGCAGGAAGCGAGGGGGCGGGGGCAGCTGGGCGCAGCCGCTGGCTCGCGGTAAGAATAGTAAGTTTCCAGGACGAGCAGAGCAGGCCGGACTCAGCAGAGACAGTCAGCCACCCGTTCAAACACTGGGGCACACTGTACACAGCAGGAAGCGAGGGGGCGGGGGCAGCTGGGCGCAGCCGCTGGCTCGCGGTAAGAATAGTAAGTTTCCAGGACGAGCAGAGCAGGCCGGACTCAGCAGAGACAGTCAGCCACCCGTTCAAACACTGGGGCACACTGTACACAGCAGGAAGCGAGGGGGCGGGGGCAGCTGGGCGCAGCCGCTGGCTCGCGGTAAGAATAGTAAGTTTCCAGGACGAGCAGAGCAGGCCGGACTCAGCAGAGACAGTCAGCCACCCGTTCAAACACTGGGGCACACTGTACACAGCAGGAAGCGAGGGGGCGGGGGCAGCTGGGCGCAGCCGCTGGCTCGCGGTAAGAATAGTAAGTTTCCAGGACGAGCAGAGCAGGCCGGACTCAGCAGAGACAGTCAGCCACCCGTTCAAACACTGGGGCACACTGTACACAGCAGGAAGCGAGGGGGCGGGGGCAGCTGGGCGCAGCCGCTGGCTCGCGGTAAGAATAGTAAGTTTCCAGGACGAGCAGAGCAGGCCGGACTCAGCAGAGACAGTCAGCCACCCGTTCAAACACTGGGGCACACTGTACACAGCAGGAAGCGAGGGGGCGGGGGCAGCTGGGCGCAGCCGCTGGCTCGCGGTAAGAATAGTAAGTTTCCAGGACGAGCAGAGCAGGCCGGACTCAGCAGAGACAGTCAGCCACCCGTTCAAACACTGGGGCACACTGTACACAGCAGGAAGCGAGGGGGCGGGGGCAGCTGGGCGCAGCCGCTGGCTCGCGGTAAGAATAGTAAGTTTCCAGGACGAGCAGAGCAGGCCGGACTCAGCAGAGACAGTCAGCCACCCGTTCAAACACTGGGGCACACTGTACACAGCAGGAAGCGAGGGGGCGGGGGCAGCTGGGCGCAGCCGCTGGCTCGCGGTAAGAATAGTAAGTTTCCAGGACGAGCAGAGCAGGCCGGACTCAGCAGAGACAGTCAGCCACCCGTTCAAACACTGGGGCACACTGTACACAGCAGGAAGCGAGGGGGCGGGGGCAGCTGGGCGCAGCCGCTGGCTCGCGGTAAGAATAGTAAGTTTCCAGGACGAGCAGAGCAGGCCGGACTCAGCAGAGACAGTCAGCCACCCGTTCAAACACTGGGGCACACTGTACACAGCAGGAAGCGAGGGGGCGGGGGCAGCTGGGCGCAGCCGCTGGCTCGCGGTAAGAATAGTAAGTTTCCAGGACGAGCAGAGCAGGCCGGACTCAGCAGAGACAGTCAGCCACCCGTTCAAACACTGGGGCACACTGTACACAGCAGGAAGCGAGGGGGCGGGGGCAGCTGGGCGCAGCCGCTGGCTCGCGGTAAGAATAGTAAGTTTCCAGGACGAGCAGAGCAGGCCGGACTCAGCAGAGACAGTCAGCCACCCGTTCAAACACTGGGGCACACTGTACACAGCAGGAAGCGAGGGGGCGGGGGCAGCTGGGCGCAGCCGCTGGCTCGCGGTAAGAATAGTAAGTTTCCAGGACGAGCAGAGCAGGCCGGACTCAGCAGAGACAGTCAGCCACCCGTTCAAACACTGGGGCACACTGTACACAGCAGGAAGCGAGGGGGCGGGGGCAGCTGGGCGCAGCCGCTGGCTCGCGGTAAGAATAGTAAGTTTCCAGGACGAGCAGAGCAGGCCGGACTCAGCAGAGACAGTCAGCCACCCGTTCAAACACTGGGGCACACTGTACACAGCAGGAAGCGAGGGGGCGGGGGCAGCTGGGCGCAGCCGCTGGCTCGCGGTAAGAATAGTAAGTTTCCAGGACGAGCAGAGCAGGCCGGACTCAGCAGAGACAGTCAGCCACCCGTTCAAACACTGGGGCACACTGTACACAGCAGGAAGCGAGGGGGCGGGGGCAGCTGGG
Organism: Caranx melampygus; assembly: GCA_019059645.1. Lineage (NCBI taxonomy): Eukaryota > Metazoa > Chordata > Actinopteri > Carangiformes > Carangidae > Caranx > Caranx melampygus. The sequence continues at coordinate 17,199 of JAFELL010001719.1, forward strand.
CGCAGCCGCTGGCTCGCGGTAAGAATAGTAAGTTTCCAGGACGAGCAGAGCAGGCCGGACTCAGCAGAGACAGTCAGCCACCCGTTCAAACACTGGGGCACACTGTACACAGCAGGAAGCGAGGGGGCGGGGGCAGCTGGGCGCAGCCGCTGGCTCGCGGTAAGAATAGTAAGTTTCCAGGACGAGCAGAGCAGGCCGGACTCAGCAGAGACAGTCAGCCACCCGTTCAAACACTGGGGCACACTGTACACAGCAGGAAGCGAGGGGGCGGGGGCAGCTGGGCGCAGCCGCTGGCTCGCGGTAAGAATAGTAAGTTTCCAGGACGAGCAGAGCAGGCCGGACTCAGCAGAGACAGTCAGCCACCCGTTCAAACACTGGGGCACACTGTACACAGCAGGAAGCGAGGGGGCGGGGGCAGCTGGGCGCAGCCGCTGGCTCGCGGTAAGAATAGTAAGTTTCCAGGACGAGCAGAGCAGGCCGGACTCAGCAGAGACAGTCAGCCACCCGTTCAAACACTGGGGCACACTGTACACAGCAGGAAGCGAGGGGGCGGGGGCAGCTGGGCGCAGCCGCTGGCTCGCGGTAAGAATAGTAAGTTTCCAGGACGAGCAGAGCAGGCCGGACTCAGCAGAGACAGTCAGCCACCCGTTCAAACACTGGGGCACACTGTACACAGCAGGAAGCGAGGGGGCGGGGGCAGCTGGGCGCAGCCGCTGGCTCGCGGTAAGAATAGTAAGTTTCCAGGACGAGCAGAGCAGGCCGGACTCAGCAGAGACAGTCAGCCACCCGTTCAAACACTGGGGCACACTGTACACAGCAGGAAGCGAGGGGGCGGGGGCAGCTGGGCGCAGCCGCTGGCTCGCGGTAAGAATAGTAAGTTTCCAGGACGAGCAGAGCAGGCCGGACTCAGCAGAGACAGTCAGCCACCCGTTCAAACACTGGGGCACACTGTACACAGCAGGAAGCGAGGGGGCGGGGGCAGCTGGGCGCAGCCGCTGGCTCGCGGTAAGAATAGTAAGTTTCCAGGACGAGCAGAGCAGGCCGGACTCAGCAGAGACAGTCAGCCACCCGTTCAAACACTGGGGCACACTGTACACAGCAGGAAGCGAGGGGGCGGGGGCAGCTGGGCGCAGCCGCTGGCTCGCGGTAAGAATAGTAAGTTTCCAGGACGAGCAGAGCAGGCCGGACTCAGCAGAGACAGTCAGCCACCCGTTCAAACACTGGGGCACACTGTACACAGCAGGAAGCGAGGGGGCGGGGGCAGCTGGGCGCAGCCGCTGGCTCGCGGTAAGAATAGTAAGTTTCCAGGACGAGCAGAGCAGGCCGGACTCAGCAGAGACAGTCAGCCACCCGTTCAAACACTGGGGCACACTGTACACAGCAGGAAGCGAGGGGGCGGGGGCAGCTGGGCGCAGCCGCTGGCTCGCGGTAAGAATAGTAAGTTTCCAGGACGAGCAGAGCAGGCCGGACTCAGCAGAGACAGTCAGCCACCCGTTCAAACACTGGGGCACACTGTACACAGCAGGAAGCGAGGGGGCGGGGGCAGCTGGGCGCAGCCGCTGGCTCGCGGTAAGAATAGTAAGTTTCCAGGACGAGCAGAGCAGGCCGGACTCAGCAGAGACAGTCAGCCACCCGTTCAAACACTGGGGCACACTGTACACAGCAGGAAGCGAGGGGGCGGGGGCAGCTGGGCGCAGCCGCTGGCTCGCGGTAAGAATAGTAAGTTTCCAGGACGAGCAGAGCAGGCCGGACTCAGCAGAGACAGTCAGCCACCCGTTCAAACACTGGGGCACACTGTACACAGCAGGAAGCGAGGGGGCGGGGGCAGCTGGGCGCAGCCGCTGGCTCGCGGTAAGAATAGTAAGTTTCCAGGACGAGCAGAGCAGGCCGGACTCAGCAGAGACAGTCAGCCACCCGTTCAAACACTGGGGCACACTGTACACAGCAGGAAGCGAGGGGGCGGGGGCAGCTGGGCGCAGCCGCTGGCTCGCGGTAAGAATAGTAAGTTTCCAGGACGAGCAGAGCAGGCCGGACTCAGCAGAGACAGTCAGCCACCCGTTCAAACACTGGGGCACACTGTACACAGCAGGAAGCGAGGGGGCGGGGGCAGCTGGGCGCAGCCGCTGGCTCGCGGTAAGAATAGTAAGTTTCCAGGACGAGCAGAGCAGGCCGGACTCAGCAGAGACAGTCAGCCACCCGTTCAAACACTGGGGCACACTGTACACAGCAGGAAGCGAGGGGGCGGGGGCAGCTGGGCGCAGCCGCTGGCTCGCGGTAAGAATAGTAAGTTTCCAGGACGAGCAGAGCAGGCCGGACTCAGCAGAGACAGTCAGCCACCCGTTCAAACACTGGGGCACACTGTACACAGCAGGAAGCGAGGGGGCGGGGGCAGCTGGGCGCAGCCGCTGGCTCGCGGTAAGAATAGTAAGTTTCCAGGACGAGCAGAGCAGGCCGGACTCAGCAGAGACAGTCAGCCACCCGTTCAAACACTGGGGCACACTGTACACAGCAGGAAGCGAGGGGGCGGGGGCAGCTGGGCGCAGCCGCTGGCTCGCGGTAAGAATAGTAAGTTTCCAGGACGAGCAGAGCAGGCCGGACTCAGCAGAGACAGTCAGCCACCCGTTCAAACACTGGGGCACACTGTACACAGCAGGAAGCGAGGGGGCGGGGGCAGCTGGGCGCAGCCGCTGGCTCGCGGTAAGAATAGTAAGTTTCCAGGACGAGCAGAGCAGGCCGGACTCAGCAGAGACAGTCAGCCACCCGTTCAAACACTGGGGCACACTGTACACAGCAGGAAGCGAGGGGGCGGGGGCAGCTGGGCGCAGCCGCTGGCTCGCGGTAAGAATAGTAAGTTTCCAGGACGAGCAGAGCAGGCCGGACTCAGCAGAGACAGTCAGCCACCCGTTCAAACACTGGGGCACACTGTACACAGCAGGAAGCGAGGGGGCGGGGGCAGCTGGGCGCAGCCGCTGGCTCGCGGTAAGAATAGTAAGTTTCCAGGACGAGCAGAGCAGGCCGGACTCAGCAGAGACAGTCAGCCACCCGTTCAAACACTGGGGCACACTGTACACAGCAGGAAGCGAGGGGGCGGGGGCAGCTGGGCGCAGCCGCTGGCTCGCGGTAAGAATAGTAAGTTTCCAGGACGAGCAGAGCAGGCCGGACTCAGCAGAGACAGTCAGCCACCCGTTCAAACACTGGGGCACACTGTACACAGCAGGAAGCGAGGGGGCGGGGGCAGCTGGGCGCAGCCGCTGGCTCGCGGTAAGAATAGTAAGTTTCCAGGACGAGCAGAGCAGGCCGGACTCAGCAGAGACAGTCAGCCACCCGTTCAAACACTGGGGCACACTGTACACAGCAGGAAGCGAGGGGGCGGGGGCAGCTGGGCGCAGCCGCTGGCTCGCGGTAAGAATAGTAAGTTTCCAGGACGAGCAGAGCAGGCCGGACTCAGCAGAGACAGTCAGCCACCCGTTCAAACACTGGGGCACACTGTACACAGCAGGAAGCGAGGGGGCGGGGGCAGCTGGGCGCAGCCGCTGGCTCGCGGTAAGAATAGTAAGTTTCCAGGACGAGCAGAGCAGGCCGGACTCAGCAGAGACAGTCAGCCACCCGTTCAAACACTGGGGCACACTGTACACAGCAGGAAGCGAGGGGGCGGGGGCAGCTGGGCGCAGCCGCTGGCTCGCGGTAAGAATAGTAAGTTTCCAGGACGAGCAGAGCAGGCCGGACTCAGCAGAGACAGTCAGCCACCCGTTCAAACACTGGGGCACACTGTACACAGCAGGAAGCGAGGGGGCGGGGGCAGCTGGGCGCAGCCGCTGGCTCGCGGTAAGAATAGTAAGTTTCCAGGACGAGCAGAGCAGGCCGGACTCAGCAGAGACAGTCAGCCACCCGTTCAAACACTGGGGCACACTGTACACAGCAGGAAGCGAGGGGGCGGGGGCAGCTGGGCGCAGCCGCTGGCTCGCGGTAAGAATAGTAAGTTTCCAGGACGAGCAGAGCAGGCCGGACTCAGCAGAGACAGTCAGCCACCCGTTCAAACACTGGGGCACACTGTACACAGCAGGAAGCGAGGGGGCGGGGGCAGCTGGGCGCAGCCGCTGGCTCGCGGTAAGAATAGTAAGTTTCCAGGACGAGCAGAGCAGGCCGGACTCAGCAGAGACAGTCAGCCACCCGTTCAAACACTGGGGCACACTGTACACAGCAGGAAGCGAGGGGGCGGGGGCAGCTGGGCGCAGCCGCTGGCTCGCGGTAAGAATAGTAAGTTTCCAGGACGAGCAGAGCAGGCCGGACTCAGCAGAGACAGTCAGCCACCCGTTCAAACACTGGGGCACACTGTACACAGCAGGAAGCGAGGGGGCGGGGGCAGCTGGGCGCAGCCGCTGGCTCGCGGTAAGAATAGTAAGTTTCCAGGACGAGCAGAGCAGGCCGGACTCAGCAGAGACAGTCAGCCACCCGTTCAAACACTGGGGCACACTGTACACAGCAGGAAGCGAGGGGGCGGGGGCAGCTGGGCGCAGCCGCTGGCTCGCGGTAAGAATAGTAAGTTTCCAGGACGAGCAGAGCAGGCCGGACTCAGCAGAGACAGTCAGCCACCCGTTCAAACACTGGGGCACACTGTACACAGCAGGAAGCGAGGGGGCGGGGGCAGCTGGGCGCAGCCGCTGGCTCGCGGTAAGAATAGTAAGTTTCCAGGACGAGCAGAGCAGGCCGGACTCAGCAGAGACAGTCAGCCACCCGTTCAAACACTGGGGCACACTGTACACAGCAGGAAGCGAGGGGGCGGGGGCAGCTGGGCGCAGCCGCTGGCTCGCGGTAAGAATAGTAAGTTTCCAGGACGAGCAGAGCAGGCCGGACTCAGCAGAGACAGTCAGCCACCCGTTCAAACACTGGGGCACACTGTACACAGCAGGAAGCGAGGGGGCGGGGGCAGCTGGGCGCAGCCGCTGGCTCGCGGTAAGAATAGTAAGTTTCCAGGACGAGCAGAGCAGGCCGGACTCAGCAGAGACAGTCAGCCACCCGTTCAAACACTGGGGCACACTGTACACAGCAGGAAGCGAGGGGGCGGGGGCAGCTGGGCGCAGCCGCTGGCTCGCGGTAAGAATAGTAAGTTTCCAGGACGAGCAGAGCAGGCCGGACTCAGCAGAGACAGTCAGCCACCCGTTCAAACACTGGGGCACACTGTACACAGCAGGAAGCGAGGGGGCGGGGGCAGCTGGGCGCAGCCGCTGGCTCGCGGTAAGAATAGTAAGTTTCCAGGACGAGCAGAGCAGGCCGGACTCAGCAGAGACAGTCAGCCACCCGTTCAAACACTGGGGCACACTGTACACAGCAGGAAGCGAGGGGGCGGGGGCAGCTGGGCGCAGCCGCTGGCTCGCGGTAAGAATAGTAAGTTTCCAGGACGAGCAGAGCAGGCCGGACTCAGCAGAGACAGTCAGCCACCCGTTCAAACACTGGGGCACACTGTACACAGCAGGAAGCGAGGGGGCGGGGGCAGCTGGGCGCAGCCGCTGGCTCGCGGTAAGAATAGTAAGTTTCCAGGACGAGCAGAGCAGGCCGGACTCAGCAGAGACAGTCAGCCACCCGTTCAAACACTGGGGCACACTGTACACAGCAGGAAGCGAGGGGGCGGGGGCAGCTGGGCGCAGCCGCTGGCTCGCGGTAAGAATAGTAAGTTTCCAGGACGAGCAGAGCAGGCCGGACTCAGCAGAGACAGTCAGCCACCCGTTCAAACACTGGGGCACACTGTACACAGCAGGAAGCGAGGGGGCGGGGGCAGCTGGGCGCAGCCGCTGGCTCGCGGTAAGAATAGTAAGTTTCCAGGACGAGCAGAGCAGGCCGGACTCAGCAGAGACAGTCAGCCACCCGTTCAAACACTGGGGCACACTGTACACAGCAGGAAGCGAGGGGGCGGGGGCAGCTGGGCGCAGCCGCTGGCTCGCGGTAAGAATAGTAAGTTTCCAGGACGAGCAGAGCAGGCCGGACTCAGCAGAGACAGTCAGCCACCCGTTCAAACACTGGGGCACACTGTACACAGCAGGAAGCGAGGGGGCGGGGGCAGCTGGGCGCAGCCGCTGGCTCGCGGTAAGAATAGTAAGTTTCCAGGACGAGCAGAGCAGGCCGGACTCAGCAGAGACAGTCAGCCACCCGTTCAAACACTGGGGCACACTGTACACAGCAGGAAGCGAGGGGGCGGGGGCAGCTGGGCGCAGCCGCTGGCTCGCGGTAAGAATAGTAAGTTTCCAGGACGAGCAGAGCAGGCCGGACTCAGCAGAGACAGTCAGCCACCCGTTCAAACACTGGGGCACACTGTACACAGCAGGAAGCGAGGGGGCGGGGGCAGCTGGGCGCAGCCGCTGGCTCGCGGTAAGAATAGTAAGTTTCCAGGACGAGCAGAGCAGGCCGGACTCAGCAGAGACAGTCAGCCACCCGTTCAAACACTGGGGCACACTGTACACAGCAGGAAGCGAGGGGGCGGGGGCAGCTGGGCGCAGCCGCTGGCTCGCGGTAAGAATAGTAAGTTTCCAGGACGAGCAGAGCAGGCCGGACTCAGCAGAGACAGTCAGCCACCCGTTCAAACACTGGGGCACACTGTACACAGCAGGAAGCGAGGGGGCGGGGGCAGCTGGGCGCAGCCGCTGGCTCGCGGTAAGAATAGTAAGTTTCCAGGACGAGCAGAGCAGGCCGGACTCAGCAGAGACAGTCAGCCACCCGTTCAAACACTGGGGCACACTGTACACAGCAGGAAGCGAGGGGGCGGGGGCAGCTGGGCGCAGCCGCTGGCTCGCGGTAAGAATAGTAAGTTTCCAGGACGAGCAGAGCAGGCCGGACTCAGCAGAGACAGTCAGCCACCCGTTCAAACACTGGGGCACACTGTACACAGCAGGAAGCGAGGGGGCGGGGGCAGCTGGGCGCAGCCGCTGGCTCGCGGTAAGAATAGTAAGTTTCCAGGACGAGCAGAGCAGGCCGGACTCAGCAGAGACAGTCAGCCACCCGTTCAAACACTGGGGCACACTGTACACAGCAGGAAGCGAGGGGGCGGGGGCAGCTGGGCGCAGCCGCTGGCTCGCGGTAAGAATAGTAAGTTTCCAGGACGAGCAGAGCAGGCCGGACTCAGCAGAGACAGTCAGCCACCCGTTCAAACACTGGGGCACACTGTACACAGCAGGAAGCGAGGGGGCGGGGGCAGCTGGGCGCAGCCGCTGGCTCGCGGTAAGAATAGTAAGTTTCCAGGACGAGCAGAGCAGGCCGGACTCAGCAGAGACAGTCAGCCACCCGTTCAAACACTGGGGCACACTGTACACAGCAGGAAGCGAGGGGGCGGGGGCAGCTGGGCGCAGCCGCTGGCTCGCGGTAAGAATAGTAAGTTTCCAGGACGAGCAGAGCAGGCCGGACTCAGCAGAGACAGTCAGCCACCCGTTCAAACACTGGGGCACACTGTACACAGCAGGAAGCGAGGGGGCGGGGGCAGCTGGGCGCAGCCGCTGGCTCGCGGTAAGAATAGTAAGTTTCCAGGACGAGCAGAGCAGGCCGGACTCAGCAGAGACAGTCAGCCACCCGTTCAAACACTGGGGCACACTGTACACAGCAGGAAGCGAGGGGGCGGGGGCAGCTGGGCGCAGCCGCTGGCTCGCGGTAAGAATAGTAAGTTTCCAGGACGAGCAGAGCAGGCCGGACTCAGCAGAGACAGTCAGCCACCCGTTCAAACACTGGGGCACACTGTACACAGCAGGAAGCGAGGGGGCGGGGGCAGCTGGGCGCAGCCGCTGGCTCGCGGTAAGAATAGTAAGTTTCCAGGACGAGCAGAGCAGGCCGGACTCAGCAGAGACAGTCAGCCACCCGTTCAAACACTGGGGCACACTGTACACAGCAGGAAGCGAGGGGGCGGGGGCAGCTGGGCGCAGCCGCTGGCTCGCGGTAAGAATAGTAAGTTTCCAGGACGAGCAGAGCAGGCCGGACTCAGCAGAGACAGTCAGCCACCCGTTCAAACACTGGGGCACACTGTACACAGCAGGAAGCGAGGGGGCGGGGGCAGCTGGGCGCAGCCGCTGGCTCGCGGTAAGAATAGTAAGTTTCCAGGACGAGCAGAGCAGGCCGGACTCAGCAGAGACAGTCAGCCACCCGTTCAAACACTGGGGCACACTGTACACAGCAGGAAGCGAGGGGGCGGGGGCAGCTGGGCGCAGCCGCTGGCTCGCGGTAAGAATAGTAAGTTTCCAGGACGAGCAGAGCAGGCCGGACTCAGCAGAGACAGTCAGCCACCCGTTCAAACACTGGGGCACACTGTACACAGCAGGAAGCGAGGGGGCGGGGGCAGCTGGGCGCAGCCGCTGGCTCGCGGTAAGAATAGTAAGTTTCCAGGACGAGCAGAGCAGGCCGGACTCAGCAGAGACAGTCAGCCACCCGTTCAAACACTGGGGCACACTGTACACAGCAGGAAGCGAGGGGGCGGGGGCAGCTGGGCGCAGCCGCTGGCTCGCGGTAAGAATAGTAAGTTTCCAGGACGAGCAGAGCAGGCCGGACTCAGCAGAGACAGTCAGCCACCCGTTCAAACACTGGGGCACACTGTACACAGCAGGAAGCGAGGGGGCGGGGGCAGCTGGGCGCAGCCGCTGGCTCGCGGTAAGAATAGTAAGTTTCCAGGACGAGCAGAGCAGGCCGGACTCAGCAGAGACAGTCAGCCACCCGTTCAAACACTGGGGCACACTGTACACAGCAGGAAGCGAGGGGGCGGGGGCAGCTGGGCGCAGCCGCTGGCTCGCGGTAAGAATAGTAAGTTTCCAGGACGAGCAGAGCAGGCCGGACTCAGCAGAGACAGTCAGCCACCCGTTCAAACACTGGGGCACACTGTACACAGCAGGAAGCGAGGGGGCGGGGGCAGCTGGGCGCAGCCGCTGGCTCGCGGTAAGAATAGTAAGTTTCCAGGACGAGCAGAGCAGGCCGGACTCAGCAGAGACAGTCAGCCACCCGTTCAAACACTGGGGCACACTGTACACAGCAGGAAGCGAGGGGGCGGGGGCAGCTGGGCGCAGCCGCTGGCTCGCGGTAAGAATAGTAAGTTTCCAGGACGAGCAGAGCAGGCCGGACTCAGCAGAGACAGTCAGCCACCCGTTCAAACACTGGGGCACACTGTACACAGCAGGAAGCGAGGGGGCGGGGGCAGCTGGGCGCAGCCGCTGGCTCGCGGTAAGAATAGTAAGTTTCCAGGACGAGCAGAGCAGGCCGGACTCAGCAGAGACAGTCAGCCACCCGTTCAAACACTGGGGCACACTGTACACAGCAGGAAGCGAGGGGGCGGGGGCAGCTGGGCGCAGCCGCTGGCTCGCGGTAAGAATAGTAAGTTTCCAGGACGAGCAGAGCAGGCCGGACTCAGCAGAGACAGTCAGCCACCCGTTCAAACACTGGGGCACACTGTACACAGCAGGAAGCGAGGGGGCGGGGGCAGCTGGGCGCAGCCGCTGGCTCGCGGTAAGAATAGTAAGTTTCCAGGACGAGCAGAGCAGGCCGGACTCAGCAGAGACAGTCAGCCACCCGTTCAAACACTGGGGCACACTGTACACAGCAGGAAGCGAGGGGGCGGGGGCAGCTGGGCGCAGCCGCTGGCTCGCGGTAAGAATAGTAAGTTTCCAGGACGAGCAGAGCAGGCCGGACTCAGCAGAGACAGTCAGCCACCCGTTCAAACACTGGGGCACACTGTACACAGCAGGAAGCGAGGGGGCGGGGGCAGCTGGGCGCAGCCGCTGGCTCGCGGTAAGAATAGTAAGTTTCCAGGACGAGCAGAGCAGGCCGGACTCAGCAGAGACAGTCAGCCACCCGTTCAAACACTGGGGCACACTGTACACAGCAGGAAGCGAGGGGGCGGGGGCAGCTGGGCGCAGCCGCTGGCTCGCGGTAAGAATAGTAAGTTTCCAGGACGAGCAGAGCAGGCCGGACTCAGCAGAGACAGTCAGCCACCCGTTCAAACACTGGGGCACACTGTACACAGCAGGAAGCGAGGGGGCGGGGGCAGCTGGGCGCAGCCGCTGGCTCGCGGTAAGAATAGTAAGTTTCCAGGACGAGCAGAGCAGGCCGGACTCAGCAGAGACAGTCAGCCACCCGTTCAAACACTGGGGCACACTGTACACAGCAGGAAGCGAGGGGGCGGGGGCAGCTGGGCGCAGCCGCTGGCTCGCGGTAAGAATAGTAAGTTTCCAGGACGAGCAGAGCAGGCCGGACTCAGCAGAGACAGTCAGCCACCCGTTCAAACACTGGGGCACACTGTACACAGCAGGAAGCGAGGGGGCGGGGGCAGCTGGGCGCAGCCGCTGGCTCGCGGTAAGAATAGTAAGTTTCCAGGACGAGCAGAGCAGGCCGGACTCAGCAGAGACAGTCAGCCACCCGTTCAAACACTGGGGCACACTGTACACAGCAGGAAGCGAGGGGGCGGGGGCAGCTGGGCGCAGCCGCTGGCTCGCGGTAAGAATAGTAAGTTTCCAGGACGAGCAGAGCAGGCCGGACTCAGCAGAGACAGTCAGCCACCCGTTCAAACACTGGGGCACACTGTACACAGCAGGAAGCGAGGGGGCGGGGGCAGCTGGGCGCAGCCGCTGGCTCGCGGTAAGAATAGTAAGTTTCCAGGACGAGCAGAGCAGGCCGGACTCAGCAGAGACAGTCAGCCACCCGTTCAAACACTGGGGCACACTGTACACAGCAGGAAGCGAGGGGGCGGGGGCAGCTGGGCGCAGCCGCTGGCTCGCGGTAAGAATAGTAAGTTTCCAGGACGAGCAGAGCAGGCCGGACTCAGCAGAGACAGTCAGCCACCCGTTCAAACACTGGGGCACACTGTACACAGCAGGAAGCGAGGGGGCGGGGGCAGCTGGGCGCAGCCGCTGGCTCGCGGTAAGAATAGTAAGTTTCCAGGACGAGCAGAGCAGGCCGGACTCAGCAGAGACAGTCAGCCACCCGTTCAAACACTGGGGCACACTGTACACAGCAGGAAGCGAGGGGGCGGGGGCAGCTGGGCGCAGCCGCTGGCTCGCGGTAAGAATAGTAAGTTTCCAGGACGAGCAGAGCAGGCCGGACTCAGCAGAGACAGTCAGCCACCCGTTCAAACACTGGGGCACACTGTACACAGCAGGAAGCGAGGGGGCGGGGGCAGCTGGGCGCAGCCGCTGGCTCGCGGTAAGAATAGTAAGTTTCCAGGACGAGCAGAGCAGGCCGGACTCAGCAGAGACAGTCAGCCACCCGTTCAAACACTGGGGCACACTGTACACAGCAGGAAGCGAGGGGGCGGGGGCAGCTGGGCGCAGCCGCTGGCTCGCGGTAAGAATAGTAAGTTTCCAGGACGAGCAGAGCAGGCCGGACTCAGCAGAGACAGTCAGCCACCCGTTCAAACACTGGGGCACACTGTACACAGCAGGAAGCGAGGGGGCGGGGGCAGCTGGGCGCAGCCGCTGGCTCGCGGTAAGAATAGTAAGTTTCCAGGACGAGCAGAGCAGGCCGGACTCAGCAGAGACAGTCAGCCACCCGTTCAAACACTGGGGCACACTGTACACAGCAGGAAGCGAGGGGGCGGGGGCAGCTGGGCGCAGCCGCTGGCTCGCGGTAAGAATAGTAAGTTTCCAGGACGAGCAGAGCAGGCCGGACTCAGCAGAGACAGTCAGCCACCCGTTCAAACACTGGGGCACACTGTACACAGCAGGAAGCGAGGGGGCGGGGGCAGCTGGGCGCAGCCGCTGGCTCGCGGTAAGAATAGTAAGTTTCCAGGACGAGCAGAGCAGGCCGGACTCAGCAGAGACAGTCAGCCACCCGTTCAAACACTGGGGCACACTGTACACAGCAGGAAGCGAGGGGGCGGGGGCAGCTGGGCGCAGCCGCTGGCTCGCGGTAAGAATAGTAAGTTTCCAGGACGAGCAGAGCAGGCCGGACTCAGCAGAGACAGTCAGCCACCCGTTCAAACACTGGGGCACACTGTACACAGCAGGAAGCGAGGGGGCGGGGGCAGCTGGGCGCAGCCGCTGGCTCGCGGTAAGAATAGTAAGTTTCCAGGACGAGCAGAGCAGGCCGGACTCAGCAGAGACAGTCAGCCACCCGTTCAAACACTGGGGCACACTGTACACAGCAGGAAGCGAGGGGGCGGGGGCAGCTGGGCGCAGCCGCTGGCTCGCGGTAAGAATAGTAAGTTTCCAGGACGAGCAGAGCAGGCCGGACTCAGCAGAGACAGTCAGCCACCCGTTCAAACACTGGGGCACACTGTACACAGCAGGAAGCGAGGGGGCGGGGGCAGCTGGGCGCAGCCGCTGGCTCGCGGTAAGAATAGTAAGTTTCCAGGACGAGCAGAGCAGGCCGGACTCAGCAGAGACAGTCAGCCACCCGTTCAAACACTGGGGCACACTGTACACAGCAGGAAGCGAGGGGGCGGGGGCAGCTGGGCGCAGCCGCTGGCTCGCGGTAAGAATAGTAAGTTTCCAGGACGAGCAGAGCAGGCCGGACTCAGCAGAGACAGTCAGCCACCCGTTCAAACACTGGGGCACACTGTACACAGCAGGAAGCGAGGGGGCGGGGGCAGCTGGGCGCAGCCGCTGGCTCGCGGTAAGAATAGTAAGTTTCCAGGACGAGCAGAGCAGGCCGGACTCAGCAGAGACAGTCAGCCACCCGTTCAAACACTGGGGCACACTGTACACAGCAGGAAGCGAGGGGGCGGGGGCAGCTGGGCGCAGCCGCTGGCTCGCGGTAAGAATAGTAAGTTTCCAGGACGAGCAGAGCAGGCCGGACTCAGCAGAGACAGTCAGCCACCCGTTCAAACACTGGGGCACACTGTACACAGCAGGAAGCGAGGGGGCGGGGGCAGCTGGGCGCAGCCGCTGGCTCGCGGTAAGAATAGTAAGTTTCCAGGACGAGCAGAGCAGGCCGGACTCAGCAGAGACAGTCAGCCACCCGTTCAAACACTGGGGCACACTGTACACAGCAGGAAGCGAGGGGGCGGGGGCAGCTGGGCGCAGCCGCTGGCTCGCGGTAAGAATAGTAAGTTTCCAGGACGAGCAGAGCAGGCCGGACTCAGCAGAGACAGTCAGCCACCCGTTCAAACACTGGGGCACACTGTACACAGCAGGAAGCGAGGGGGCGGGGGCAGCTGGGCGCAGCCGCTGGCTCGCGGTAAGAATAGTAAGTTTCCAGGACGAGCAGAGCAGGCCGGACTCAGCAGAGACAGTCAGCCACCCGTTCAAACACTGGGGCACACTGTACACAGCAGGAAGCGAGGGGGCGGGGGCAGCTGGGCGCAGCCGCTGGCTCGCGGTAAGAATAGTAAGTTTCCAGGACGAGCAGAGCAGGCCGGACTCAGCAGAGACAGTCAGCCACCCGTTCAAACACTGGGGCACACTGTACACAGCAGGAAGCGAGGGGGCGGGGGCAGCTGGGCGCAGCCGCTGGCTCGCGGTAAGAATAGTAAGTTTCCAGGACGAGCAGAGCAGGCCGGACTCAGCAGAGACAGTCAGCCACCCGTTCAAACACTGGGGCACACTGTACACAGCAGGAAGCGAGGGGGCGGGGGCAGCTGGGCGCAGCCGCTGGCTCGCGGTAAGAATAGTAAGTTTCCAGGACGAGCAGAGCAGGCCGGACTCAGCAGAGACAGTCAGCCACCCGTTCAAACACTGGGGCACACTGTACACAGCAGGAAGCGAGGGGGCGGGGGCAGCTGGGCGCAGCCGCTGGCTCGCGGTAAGAATAGTAAGTTTCCAGGACGAGCAGAGCAGGCCGGACTCAGCAGAGACAGTCAGCCACCCGTTCAAACACTGGGGCACACTGTACACAGCAGGAAGCGAGGGGGCGGGGGCAGCTGGGCGCAGCCGCTGGCTCGCGGTAAGAATAGTAAGTTTCCAGGACGAGCAGAGCAGGCCGGACTCAGCAGAGACAGTCAGCCACCCGTTCAAACACTGGGGCACACTGTACACAGCAGGAAGCGAGGGGGCGGGGGCAGCTGGGCGCAGCCGCTGGCTCGCGGTAAGAATAGTAAGTTTCCAGGACGAGCAGAGCAGGCCGGACTCAGCAGAGACAGTCAGCCACCCGTTCAAACACTGGGGCACACTGTACACAGCAGGAAGCGAGGGGGCGGGGGCAGCTGGGCGCAGCCGCTGGCTCGCGGTAAGAATAGTAAGTTTCCAGGACGAGCAGAGCAGGCCGGACTCAGCAGAGACAGTCAGCCACCCGTTCAAACACTGGGGCACACTGTACACAGCAGGAAGCGAGGGGGCGGGGGCAGCTGGGCGCAGCCGCTGGCTCGCGGTAAGAATAGTAAGTTTCCAGGACGAGCAGAGCAGGCCGGACTCAGCAGAGACAGTCAGCCACCCGTTCAAACACTGGGGCACACTGTACACAGCAGGAAGCGAGGGGGCGGGGGCAGCTGGGCGCAGCCGCTGGCTCGCGGTAAGAATAGTAAGTTTCCAGGACGAGCAGAGCAGGCCGGACTCAGCAGAGACAGTCAGCCACCCGTTCAAACACTGGGGCACACTGTACACAGCAGGAAGCGAGGGGGCGGGGGCAGCTGGGCGCAGCCGCTGGCTCGCGGTAAGAATAGTAAGTTTCCAGGACGAGCAGAGCAGGCCGGACTCAGCAGAGACAGTCAGCCACCCGTTCAAACACTGGGGCACACTGTACACAGCAGGAAGCGAGGGGGCGGGGGCAGCTGGGCGCAGCCGCTGGCTCGCGGTAAGAATAGTAAGTTTCCAGGACGAGCAGAGCAGGCCGGACTCAGCAGAGACAGTCAGCCACCCGTTCAAACACTGGGGCACACTGTACACAGCAGGAAGCGAGGGGGCGGGGGCAGCTGGGCGCAGCCGCTGGCTCGCGGTAAGAATAGTAAGTTTCCAGGACGAGCAGAGCAGGCCGGACTCAGCAGAGACAGTCAGCCACCCGTTCAAACACTGGGGCACACTGTACACAGCAGGAAGCGAGGGGGCGGGGGCAGCTGGGCGCAGCCGCTGGCTCGCGGTAAGAATAGTAAGTTTCCAGGACGAGCAGAGCAGGCCGGACTCAGCAGAGACAGTCAGCCACCCGTTCAAACACTGGGGCACACTGTACACAGCAGGAAGCGAGGGGGCGGGGGCAGCTGGGCGCAGCCGCTGGCTCGCGGTAAGAATAGTAAGTTTCCAGGACGAGCAGAGCAGGCCGGACTCAGCAGAGACAGTCAGCCACCCGTTCAAACACTGGGGCACACTGTACACAGCAGGAAGCGAGGGGGCGGGGGCAGCTGGGCGCAGCCGCTGGCTCGCGGTAAGAATAGTAAGTTTCCAGGACGAGCAGAGCAGGCCGGACTCAGCAGAGACAGTCAGCCACCCGTTCAAACACTGGGGCACACTGTACACAGCAGGAAGCGAGGGGGCGGGGGCAGCTGGGCGCAGCCGCTGGCTCGCGGTAAGAATAGTAAGTTTCCAGGACGAGCAGAGCAGGCCGGACTCAGCAGAGACAGTCAGCCACCCGTTCAAACACTGGGGCACACTGTACACAGCAGGAAGCGAGGGGGCGGGGGCAGCTGGGCGCAGCCGCTGGCTCGCGGTAAGAATAGTAAGTTTCCAGGACGAGCAGAGCAGGCCGGACTCAGCAGAGACAGTCAGCCACCCGTTCAAACACTGGGGCACACTGTACACAGCAGGAAGCGAGGGGGCGGGGGCAGCTGGGCGCAGCCGCTGGCTCGCGGTAAGAATAGTAAGTTTCCAGGACGAGCAGAGCAGGCCGGACTCAGCAGAGACAGTCAGCCACCCGTTCAAACACTGGGGCACACTGTACACAGCAGGAAGCGAGGGGGCGGGGGCAGCTGGGCGCAGCCGCTGGCTCGCGGTAAGAATAGTAAGTTTCCAGGACGAGCAGAGCAGGCCGGACTCAGCAGAGACAGTCAGCCACCCGTTCAAACACTGGGGCACACTGTACACAGCAGGAAGCGAGGGGGCGGGGGCAGCTGGGCGCAGCCGCTGGCTCGCGGTAAGAATAGTAAGTTTCCAGGACGAGCAGAGCAGGCCGGACTCAGCAGAGACAGTCAGCCACCCGTTCAAACACTGGGGCACACTGTACACAGCAGGAAGCGAGGGGGCGGGGGCAGCTGGGCGCAGCCGCTGGCTCGCGGTAAGAATAGTAAGTTTCCAGGACGAGCAGAGCAGGCCGGACTCAGCAGAGACAGTCAGCCACCCGTTCAAACACTGGGGCACACTGTACACAGCAGGAAGCGAGGGGGCGGGGGCAGCTGGGCGCAGCCGCTGGCTCGCGGTAAGAATAGTAAGTTTCCAGGACGAGCAGAGCAGGCCGGACTCAGCAGAGACAGTCAGCCACCCGTTCAAACACTGGGGCACACTGTACACAGCAGGAAGCGAGGGGGCGGGGGCAGCTGGGCGCAGCCGCTGGCTCGCGGTAAGAATAGTAAGTTTCCAGGACGAGCAGAGCAGGCCGGACTCAGCAGAGACAGTCAGCCACCCGTTCAAACACTGGGGCACACTGTACACAGCAGGAAGCGAGGGGGCGGGGGCAGCTGGGCGCAGCCGCTGGCTCGCGGTAAGAATAGTAAGTTTCCAGGACGAGCAGAGCAGGCCGGACTCAGCAGAGACAGTCAGCCACCCGTTCAAACACTGGGGCACACTGTACACAGCAGGAAGCGAGGGGGCGGGGGCAGCTGGGCGCAGCCGCTGGCTCGCGGTAAGAATAGTAAGTTTCCAGGACGAGCAGAGCAGGCCGGACTCAGCAGAGACAGTCAGCCACCCGTTCAAACACTGGGGCACACTGTACACAGCAGGAAGCGAGGGGGCGGGGGCAGCTGGGCGCAGCCGCTGGCTCGCGGTAAGAATAGTAAGTTTCCAGGACGAGCAGAGCAGGCCGGACTCAGCAGAGACAGTCAGCCACCCGTTCAAACACTGGGGCACACTGTACACAGCAGGAAGCGAGGGGGCGGGGGCAGCTGGGCGCAGCCGCTGGCTCGCGGTAAGAATAGTAAGTTTCCAGGACGAGCAGAGCAGGCCGGACTCAGCAGAGACAGTCAGCCACCCGTTCAAACACTGGGGCACACTGTACACAGCAGGAAGCGAGGGGGCGGGGGCAGCTGGGCGCAGCCGCTGGCTCGCGGTAAGAATAGTAAGTTTCCAGGACGAGCAGAGCAGGCCGGACTCAGCAGAGACAGTCAGCCACCCGTTCAAACACTGGGGCACACTGTACACAGCAGGAAGCGAGGGGGCGGGGGCAGCTGGGCGCAGCCGCTGGCTCGCGGTAAGAATAGTAAGTTTCCAGGACGAGCAGAGCAGGCCGGACTCAGCAGAGACAGTCAGCCACCCGTTCAAACACTGGGGCACACTGTACACAGCAGGAAGCGAGGGGGCGGGGGCAGCTGGGCGCAGCCGCTGGCTCGCGGTAAGAATAGTAAGTTTCCAGGACGAGCAGAGCAGGCCGGACTCAGCAGAGACAGTCAGCCACCCGTTCAAACACTGGGGCACACTGTACACAGCAGGAAGCGAGGGGGCGGGGGCAGCTGGGCGCAGCCGCTGGCTCGCGGTAAGAATAGTAAGTTTCCAGGACGAGCAGAGCAGGCCGGACTCAGCAGAGACAGTCAGCCACCCGTTCAAACACTGGGGCACACTGTACACAGCAGGAAGCGAGGGGGCGGGGGCAGCTGGGCGCAGCCGCTGGCTCGCGGTAAGAATAGTAAGTTTCCAGGACGAGCAGAGCAGGCCGGACTCAGCAGAGACAGTCAGCCACCCGTTCAAACACTGGGGCACACTGTACACAGCAGGAAGCGAGGGGGCGGGGGCAGCTGGGCGCAGCCGCTGGCTCGCGGTAAGAATAGTAAGTTTCCAGGACGAGCAGAGCAGGCCGGACTCAGCAGAGACAGTCAGCCACCCGTTCAAACACTGGGGCACACTGTACACAGCAGGAAGCGAGGGGGCGGGGGCAGCTGGGCGCAGCCGCTGGCTCGCGGTAAGAATAGTAAGTTTCCAGGACGAGCAGAGCAGGCCGGACTCAGCAGAGACAGTCAGCCACCCGTTCAAACACTGGGGCACACTGTACACAGCAGGAAGCGAGGGGGCGGGGGCAGCTGGGCGCAGCCGCTGGCTCGCGGTAAGAATAGTAAGTTTCCAGGACGAGCAGAGCAGGCCGGACTCAGCAGAGACAGTCAGCCACCCGTTCAAACACTGGGGCACACTGTACACAGCAGGAAGCGAGGGGGCGGGGGCAGCTGGGCGCAGCCGCTGGCTCGCGGTAAGAATAGTAAGTTTCCAGGACGAGCAGAGCAGGCCGGACTCAGCAGAGACAGTCAGCCACCCGTTCAAACACTGGGGCACACTGTACACAGCAGGAAGCGAGGGGGCGGGGGCAGCTGGGCGCAGCCGCTGGCTCGCGGTAAGAATAGTAAGTTTCCAGGACGAGCAGAGCAGGCCGGACTCAGCAGAGACAGTCAGCCACCCGTTCAAACACTGGGGCACACTGTACACAGCAGGAAGCGAGGGGGCGGGGGCAGCTGGGCGCAGCCGCTGGCTCGCGGTAAGAATAGTAAGTTTCCAGGACGAGCAGAGCAGGCCGGACTCAGCAGAGACAGTCAGCCACCCGTTCAAACACTGGGGCACACTGTACACAGCAGGAAGCGAGGGGGCGGGGGCAGCTGGGCGCAGCCGCTGGCTCGCGGTAAGAATAGTAAGTTTCCAGGACGAGCAGAGCAGGCCGGACTCAGCAGAGACAGTCAGCCACCCGTTCAAACACTGGGGCACACTGTACACAGCAGGAAGCGAGGGGGCGGGGGCAGCTGGGCGCAGCCGCTGGCTCGCGGTAAGAATAGTAAGTTTCCAGGACGAGCAGAGCAGGCCGGACTCAGCAGAGACAGTCAGCCACCCGTTCAAACACTGGGGCACACTGTACACAGCAGGAAGCGAGGGGGCGGGGGCAGCTGGGCGCAGCCGCTGGCTCGCGGTAAGAATAGTAAGTTTCCAGGACGAGCAGAGCAGGCCGGACTCAGCAGAGACAGTCAGCCACCCGTTCAAACACTGGGGCACACTGTACACAGCAGGAAGCGAGGGGGCGGGGGCAGCTGGGCGCAGCCGCTGGCTCGCGGTAAGAATAGTAAGTTTCCAGGACGAGCAGAGCAGGCCGGACTCAGCAGAGACAGTCAGCCACCCGTTCAAACACTGGGGCACACTGTACACAGCAGGAAGCGAGGGGGCGGGGGCAGCTGGGCGCAGCCGCTGGCTCGCGGTAAGAATAGTAAGTTTCCAGGACGAGCAGAGCAGGCCGGACTCAGCAGAGACAGTCAGCCACCCGTTCAAACACTGGGGCACACTGTACACAGCAGGAAGCGAGGGGGCGGGGGCAGCTGGGCGCAGCCGCTGGCTCGCGGTAAGAATAGTAAGTTTCCAGGACGAGCAGAGCAGGCCGGACTCAGCAGAGACAGTCAGCCACCCGTTCAAACACTGGGGCACACTGTACACAGCAGGAAGCGAGGGGGCGGGGGCAGCTGGGCGCAGCCGCTGGCTCGCGGTAAGAATAGTAAGTTTCCAGGACGAGCAGAGCAGGCCGGACTCAGCAGAGACAGTCAGCCACCCGTTCAAACACTGGGGCACACTGTACACAGCAGGAAGCGAGGGGGCGGGGGCAGCTGGGCGCAGCCGCTGGCTCGCGGTAAGAATAGTAAGTTTCCAGGACGAGCAGAGCAGGCCGGACTCAGCAGAGACAGTCAGCCACCCGTTCAAACACTGGGGCACACTGTACACAGCAGGAAGCGAGGGGGCGGGGGCAGCTGGGCGCAGCCGCTGGCTCGCGGTAAGAATAGTAAGTTTCCAGGACGAGCAGAGCAGGCCGGACTCAGCAGAGACAGTCAGCCACCCGTTCAAACACTGGGGCACACTGTACACAGCAGGAAGCGAGGGGGCGGGGGCAGCTGGGCGCAGCCGCTGGCTCGCGGTAAGAATAGTAAGTTTCCAGGACGAGCAGAGCAGGCCGGACTCAGCAGAGACAGTCAGCCACCCGTTCAAACACTGGGGCACACTGTACACAGCAGGAAGCGAGGGGGCGGGGGCAGCTGGGCGCAGCCGCTGGCTCGCGGTAAGAATAGTAAGTTTCCAGGACGAGCAGAGCAGGCCGGACTCAGCAGAGACAGTCAGCCACCCGTTCAAACACTGGGGCACACTGTACACAGCAGGAAGCGAGGGGGCGGGGGCAGCTGGGCGCAGCCGCTGGCTCGCGGTAAGAATAGTAAGTTTCCAGGACGAGCAGAGCAGGCCGGACTCAGCAGAGACAGTCAGCCACCCGTTCAAACACTGGGGCACACTGTACACAGCAGGAAGCGAGGGGGCGGGGGCAGCTGGGCGCAGCCGCTGGCTCGCGGTAAGAATAGTAAGTTTCCAGGACGAGCAGAGCAGGCCGGACTCAGCAGAGACAGTCAGCCACCCGTTCAAACACTGGGGCACACTGTACACAGCAGGAAGCGAGGGGGCGGGGGCAGCTGGGCGCAGCCGCTGGCTCGCGGTAAGAATAGTAAGTTTCCAGGACGAGCAGAGCAGGCCGGACTCAGCAGAGACAGTCAGCCACCCGTTCAAACACTGGGGCACACTGTACACAGCAGGAAGCGAGGGGGCGGGGGCAGCTGGGCGCAGCCGCTGGCTCGCGGTAAGAATAGTAAGTTTCCAGGACGAGCAGAGCAGGCCGGACTCAGCAGAGACAGTCAGCCACCCGTTCAAACACTGGGGCACACTGTACACAGCAGGAAGCGAGGGGGCGGGGGCAGCTGGGCGCAGCCGCTGGCTCGCGGTAAGAATAGTAAGTTTCCAGGACGAGCAGAGCAGGCCGGACTCAGCAGAGACAGTCAGCCACCCGTTCAAACACTGGGGCTGGCGCGATGACACGCGATTCAGGCGGCGGCGGCGCGAATGGAGCGTCTGAAGCGTCTGGAGCGTCCGGAGCGGCGCGAATAAAGTTGAAAATATCGAACTTTTCAGGCGGCATCGCGCCGCGACATCCAATCAGCGACGAGTTCCAGCCGACGTCACTTCCCTGACCAACGGGTTTTAACGCTCAGACCAACATGAAGGAGAAGCTCATAGTAGCTGTGTGTGGGCACCCGGTACTGTATGACACTGCTGCAGTGTTTTACCGGGACAGAATTAAAATTACTTCATGAACCCAGAAACGGCGGCGGGTGGTTTTCCGGCGCTTCTGGGACTTGTACAGTAAGTACAGTGCAGCAACGGTGGTGATATCAGCCATGATCGACGTTAAACTACTGTGGCGGCACGAGGGATGATTCACCAAATTATCTCAGATCTTTTCTTTTATGTTGCCGACAACGCCATGACCCATAGGAAAGGTCAATTATCAATTTTTATGAGAGGACACAGGTTCGTTCAAACCAGGGAGGTGAGGAGACGGAGTTCAAAAATCATATACAACACTTTATTGTTAAAAATAAGAACATGGTCTGGGACAAAAAGAAAACAAATATGAGCGGAGCCCAACTGGAACAGGGGTTGCGAGCTGAGGCTTACCGGCTGGAGGAGTCGTCAACAAAAAGGAAAGTGACGTCCAAAAAAGAAAAAGGGGAACACCCCATTCACACAGCAAAACGTGAAGTGCACACAAAATAATCTTGAATAGGGATCACACGCACACAAGGGACCACCACCACCCAGAAGGGACCACCACCACCACCGTCGGCCTCCAGCTCTAGGGAACAATAAAAAAACACAGTTAACAGGGCTCACCCTCAAAGAAACACCCAAAGTCCCAAAGAAACATAAACAGGCTAACAAATAATCAACTAATGAACTAAATAATAAATTGAATTACTCAAAAGTCAACCAAAGTAACGAAAAAGAAAAATTAAATGATTCCAATAAACCCCCCAAAACAAACCAATCATTCAAACAAAACAACTGAAATAATAAGAAATTACCAAAATAAGTTAATTTGAAAAATAAACAAAATTAAACCACACCTTGGCAATTGATATTAAAACACGCACACGCACACACACGCAGTCCGGCAGGTGGCTGAGAGTTCCAACAGGGCTCGTAACGTCCAATGCCCGCGGCAGCCACACACACAAGCACGCACCGCTACCGTGCAGCAGCAGCAGAAAACAGGGCCAGCAGAAAGACACAGGTCGGCCAGGAACGGCCGCCAGGACCCCACACCAAGTCAGCGAAGCAGCAGTAACAGCAAAATAGCGGTAGTAGCAACGTAGCAGGTAGCCGTGGCCAAACAGCCGAGTTTACGCTCTATTGTTCGTATTTCACCGTGGCGGCCCAGTCACCGGCGTCCAGTCCGGTCAGTTTGCGTCCCCACCAAAGAGGGAGAGGGGTGAAGAGGGTCGGCGCAGCGGGGGAGGACTGCCACCACACACCATGCGACCAGCCACTGTTAGAGGGAGAGGAGCGGAAGGGGCTTAGCACCTGGCTAAAACAATTAGCAATTGTAGCTCACCGTGACTCACCTAGGCTCCAGTCAGCGTCGGCAAACGACCCTATGGTATCGCCACAACCGCATCGAAGATGCCGATCTATGACGAGATTATGTTTACGTTAAATAACACTTAACGAACTAAACGAGTGATAAATCGGCGTGCCTACCTGTGCTGTGCGGTGAGCGGCAGAGGCAACGACCCGGAAGCGGACGGGCCGAAGAGGCAGGAAGCGAGAGGGCAGAGGGGGGGACCTGTCCTACTTTTATCCTCTCTGTGTAAACAGTGATTGGCTGATTAGCCGGATAGGGCAGGGTGAAACCGAAGACATAGCAGTGCCTCATACCACTACACTACCGGTTGAAGAAACGTCTCTTTTTTTTCGAGCGTCAAGCGCGACAAGCGCCGCGTCTCTTCGCGCCAGACGCTCCATTCGCGCCGCCGCCGCCTGAATCGCGTGTCATCGCGCCATTTACATTGATTTTCAATGTAGAGTTGCCGCTCCATTCGCGTCTATCGCGTTCGGTGTGAACGCCCCATTACAGTTTGTGGGGGCGTGGCTTGGACGTACACACTGACGGTAGGGGGAGGAGGGGGTGGAACTCAGAGGAGGTGCAATTTTCAAATCTTGCTAGCTCTCTTGCTAACTCTCCAGGATTACCAACCCCAGCTTTCAGGTTTGCGTGAGCGTATTGTACCGCGACCACCGGCTGGCCAGCCCCCGTCCCTCCCAGAGTGAGCGCTGTGTGGTAGAAGCTCGTTCCGGTTGGTGCCCCCCCCCCCCCCCCCCCCCGTCCACGCCAGTGACTAAATATGAAGAAACTTGCGGTTTCAGAAATCAGAAAACAGCTAAAGCTACGAAAAGACACACACACAGGACAGTCACATCGCGAGCGCGTCAAGTTAGCAGTAAAATGGAAATTAAGTTTTTTTTTTCTTTGATACGTAGAAACATATTTGGGGCATTGAGGTGAGCCAACACGTGTGAATAATAAAACTATTTTAGCGTAATCAACTATTTTAGCGTAATCAATGAATCCTGTTTTCTCTAACGCAACTCAGTAGCAAATAATATCAGAGTCATATGTTTATTTTGTATGTGATACACGTTATTTTATTTTGTCACACCGGAAGTTGTGCTGCTAATGGAATCTAGCTTGACGCTAACCGGCTAATCAGGTACTGGACATTTTTCAGGGTTTCGCAGGACTTGCAGCTATTGCGAGACCGTCAGAGGCGAAAGTCCACAGTTGGCCGTGACAGCGTGTTGTGACTTATCTCTTCAACCATGACTGTGAGTTTAATTTTGCATTAGTTCATTTTGTTATGAAGTTTAGCTTCAATCGAGCTAGCAGTTCATTTGCGGAATGCTAAATAGCCAGCAAGCTAGCTGCCAAACTTTGCTTTCTTATCTTGTTTGTAAGTTACCGATCACTTCTATTGATAAGCACGGTTTACTAGCAGCCACCGTTGATTGTTATCGATCTGTGTTGTGAATCTAAAGGCTCATGTCAGTTTGCAACTTACAATACACAGGATTAGTTTAATGTGACGCAGTGTAGTATCATTACAGTAACTTGTAACTTTCTTATGACACAGGCTAATCAATTAAACAAATTAACTGTCAGTTTGATCATCAAGTATAACAGTTATGGTCCCACATTGTTTTTCACATTATTTGCAGCTAATCCGATCTCAGTGAGTTATTTATTATGTATGTGCTGCAGCCGAGGTGTTGATACAGTGGATGTACAGTGGATATGATAAGAGTAATCACACAGTGAGTTAAGAGCAAATGATTGAATCTCTCTCTCTCTCTAACAGAAGCACGAGTTTGAGGTGGCGATGACATGTGAAGGATGCTCTGGAGCTGTGACCAGAGTGCTCAACAAACTGGGAGGTGAGACTCTTCCTCCTCTTCAAACTGTATGAACCAAAAGACTTGTGTAACTTATGTGAGTCCTGTCTGCACACTAGCAACATGTGTATGTGTGTGTGTAACATTTGAATCAATGTGTACCATCTTCAGATAGCAGCGATAGGAGTCTCTCAGGATTCAGGAAGTGCAGTTTTGCACTTTTTAAAGGCACCTTGCATCATAACGACCTCATGACTTCTTGGCTCAGCCAGCGAGTCATCTGATGCAGAGGCAGTTTTTAAACTTTTATTGGCTTTAGCTAAATGTTAAATGAGGGCAGAGATTGTGATGTGTTGTTATTTTTAAGGCAAACTCAAGACCTTCCTTTGTAGTCTGCCTTTTTATAGATTCCTCGTTATTTATCTTTGTTTACACATTTTAGCTGTTTTACTAGTTTTTCCTTTTATTCGTTTCTGGATTATTTAACCTTTCTTATTCCTTTTTGATCATTTTAACACATCTCTGGTTTATTATTTTATCCATACAACGCTATCGTTACTATAGCTGTGATGCCTAACCTTACTTCCTGGAGTTAAACATTGAGCCTCTTTGTTTTCTCTGCTCTTCAGATGTGAAGTTTGAGATCGACCTGCCCAAGAAACTGGTTTGGATCGAGTCTGACAAGGATGTGGAGATTCTTACGGAGACACTTAAGAAATGTGGGAAGGAGGTCAAGTACAATGGTGTGAAGGAGTGAAGGTCTGACTCTGCTCATGTAGAACAGGTGACATGATGGTGTGAATGATGAAGTACATTTTTCCCCTGACAACTCATAGATTTATATGTATTTTCCCACAGTTTATGTTTATGTCATCATGTATTGTCTTCTACAAACAGTGTTGCCTGAATCAGATGACTACAGAGAGCTTGACTTGTTAGTTCTCATATGTGTTTGTGTGTGTTTCCTTTAGGAAAGCATTGCTGCCGGTGCAGAGTGAACATTTATACTGGAAGTTTAATTCTTTTCTTATGAGGAAGAGTCTGATGGACCCTCCTCCTCCTCCTCCTCCTCCTCCTCCTCCTCCCACCTGGTGCCAACCCTTCTGCAGCTTACACGCACAAAAAATCCCCTTGGATGCAGATCGTCTTTCAGTGTTGTGTTTTACAAGGTCAGAGCTGACTGTGCTTGGAGGATTGATGACAAAACAAAAACGAAAACACTGACGATGTTCGTGCTCTGCAGCACTTTATTTGACATCCTCTGGTTTGTTTGTCATCCATTTCTCTCTCCTCCAACTCAGCAGCTTCACCTGGATAATTACTAAAAGTGTTCTTCCAACTTACCTCTGGCAGAAATCACAGCCTTCCTGCTTGTTGACTTGTCTTTGTGTATGATTTCACCATAAAGAACAAGGCACAGACTTCCTCTGACATGTTTGAAGTACATTCCCTGGTTTGTAAAGCTTATGGCAAACTGTTGACAATATGTCCATGCTCAGTATTGTTGCATAAGACGCCTGTAGATCTGCACCAAGGGAGGAACATCAGTCGCTTCCCTTCTCAAACACCTGCTGGAGTTTAATTTGAAAAAAGTTTCCTGTTTGTTTCAACACAGTTTACACTACAATGATAAACTAACATCACAAATCGAGTAAATCATGACAATTAAGATTTGATTCATGCTGTTGATGTGTTACTTTGACAAAGACACAACTATCTTCTCCTGTTTTTTTTTTAATTTTTTGTAGTCATCTGTCTTTCTTTATGTTTTGTGTGCAAATAGGGGAAATAAATGAAATCAGTCCTGCCTCAGTCTTATTCCTCTGTGTAGACTGTTTCATCAGGACCAATACTAGTCATTCACAAGAGAAAACACCACATAATGTTGTTACAGTGAATTTCTGATTGAATCGAAGTGGAACATCTGAATTTAAAACATAAGATTTGATCACGTCACTTAGTCAAAGTTGCGTAGTCAGGATCACACATTGTCAGCAGTGTAATTCATAATATGTATAGAGGTGAATTGACAGATGCTAAGTGGTCAAACAAAAGGACAACAGTGTGAACCCTGTAGTAGGTTGCACATTACCCTGTTTATATTGGTGGCACTGAGCAGCAGTATATTTAGCTATATATACTTAATGAACTATAACAAGTGGAAGTTGTGTCATGTATAATGTCAGTTTGCACATACATGGTACAAGCTCCAGTGTTACAGCGTGTTGGCATGTGTTGAGGTCCTCTGGTTGCTATAAGTAACACAATGATTCAACCACCAGGTGGCACTGTGTGATCAGGATGATCTTTTCCCTCCTTCATCTTTCAGCTCCTAGAAATAAAATACCATCACATCAGGCATAAGATCAGCTGTTTGATTAATTTATCAAATGCAAATATGTGAAAAAGCCCTTTATTATCCAGAAACAATTCAGACTGAAGTCCAGCCAATGAGCTCTCAATGCAACAGGCAGCTTTTTACTGAACTATACATTCAATGTGTATCCATCTTATATACCTGAAGTTATGAAACCACAGAACAGACACAGACATGTCATTGATTTATTGATCTGCAGCAGCAGAAGAAACAGAAAACAGAGGAAGGAACAGGAAATCAAAGTTGCAAACATTACAGAGCTTCATATTTCACAGCACAGGCTCCTGAGCAAACAATAGGTTTATAACGTGAATATACAGCAACAATGTAGGCCCTACATCATCATCATGTGTCTCTTCATCAGGCTGCTATCACAGATAGATCCAACCCCCCTCCTCTCAGGGCTGGTTCGACTCGCCGCCCGTCACTGTGGATGACTCCCAGCAGCACCGTGACCAGGGTGGCGTACAGGAGGGTGGCGCAGCAGATGTAGAAAGTCCAGCCGAGGTGCAGCAGCCACTCAGGCTCCTGCTGCTTGATGAACACCAGGAAGCCGATCAGAGCGCCTGCACACAGAGCTACTGTAGAGGAGGGGGGAGGGAATTTAACACTTTATTAACCACACAGTGTCAGCTAAGGACTGTGTTTGTCCTGAGGACCTCTCCTGTTGTATCTTTAATAACTGGCATGATGGATTTGCTAAGTACAGATACTTTTGTATGTACAGCTGGAGTCAGTGGTGTGTTGTACCAGAGATGAGGTTGAGGACGAGGGTGACGATGGCCTTCCTCCCACTGCTCAGAGCAGGTCTGACGGTGAGGACGGCGGTCAGAGACATCAGGCAGGACGCAGCCAGAAACATCCAGGACAAGCTGTAGTTTCCTGCAAGTGGAAGGTGTGATATGTGGAACTTAGTGACACAGATGGGGTCACCCTAACCCTCAGGCCTGAAGGATGAAGAAAACCCCCAACAACTGGGCCCCTCTTGGCTGTAATAGTGCACCATGTCGCCAACCAACCAGTGCTCCATAGTGTCAGCATAAATACCCAACATTTCCCTATATTCCTATATTTCTATGATAGTAAACTGAACATATTTGGGTTAAAACAATTTGGACATGTGCACATGGGTGTCTATAGTCAGGAGCATTTTCACACTGTTTTCAGGCGTCTTATATGAACTCAGAACAATTCATTTCACCCAGTTACAGCACAAATCTGGCCTACATACAGCCAGATGCCACCTCCACATCTGGACCAATTCTGTTGCACACACAGAAAATCTTACAGCTGCTGCACAACGACCTGAATCTGTCCAGATGGAGATGTGTGGGCCAAACTCAGACTTAAAAACATACAGATATAAATGAAAAGACAGATAGATATACAATAAAACTTCTATTAAATATACGTTGTTTTGTAAACACGCTGAAGGCGTCATGTGGACTCACCCAACCAGGCCGGCAGTGTGGTGCAGCTGGAGAGCTGTTGGTCGGTGCTGCAGAGGGCGAACAGTCCCTCGGTGGCCCCCTCAGTCTGAACCAGCCACTCAGGTGCACAGAGACTTATTGTGTAAAGCACAAACTCCACAGATAACAGAGTGGTCAGCACAGACACTGGATTCCTCATGTTACAACCCTCACACACACACTGGCTTTCAGTTCGGGCAGAAAGCCTTCGAGCAAGGCACCTCATCCTCAGGAAGGTGATGAGCTGTTCTCAGCAGGTGTGACTCTGAAATGGCAGAGAGGGGGACACTGTGCATTCATTGTTTCCTTGACGACTGACATACTCTATGTGACCAGGTCTGATCTATGTGTATATACAGTATGTTTCCGTTGACAAATACAGGCTTCTGTTGGGCCACTGTTGGTGTAGGTCGTGTAATATGCTGAAGCAAATACAACCTGTTTGCTTTTATTGTGAAGCTACAATTGACCAGCAGGTTGCCATGTTGAGTCAACTGTTACCACACGTGTGTGTCGTAGTTAATGAGTTTTTGATTGGACTGACAACAGACTGGAACTTTCCAATGACGGGAGACAGCTGAACAGATTATACCTGAGTTTATACAAATCTCTGGAACATGTTCATTAATTATGTCCCATTGTTGCAGCCTGTCCATGCGATTTGATACTTTGCTTTTGTAAAAGACAATATATGATGTCTGCATTTGTGCGCAAGTTTGAAAATAATGTGAACAAAAGAAGAAAAAGCTTCTGTTCTTCAGCCCCTGTGATTATAAGCAAATATAACTCTTTAGCTTTTACAACCACAGAGTCAGAATGAGTTTATGTGAGGTTCTGATGTGGAGGCACAAACATGGTAGTAATGTAAAGATGTCATTTATAAAACAAAAGTACTTACTTCTGAATATAGAACATATTGATTGATTTTATATGGTGCACTTCATTGCCTCATTCCTGAGTACACAGATAAGATAAGATAAGATAAGATATCTTTTATCTGTGACAGGCTGTGATGCCCTGGGTGAACAGCAGGTGGCAGCAGACGCTCATCATTCACTACAACACAGTGTCTGTTTGCTCCAGTCCAGCCTATACCATGATCCAATGTGGAACAATATGAACCTAAATAATGTGGTAAAGTATAAATGCAGTGATGATACCAGCAGGAAACTCTCATTATAAAAACTATAATCAAGTAAAGTGAAAACAACCTAAACTGTAGAAGTTGTGTGAAGTCTCCTGACTGGTGCAGGGTCTCTCACCTGTGTCACTACGTTTATTCTGTGATCAGAGCAGAACATGAGGAACTGTTAATGTCCTCTGCAGGTCTCTGTAGCTCAGTGGAGCGGAGAAAAACGAATTAAAAAGGCGAGAAGAAGCCGCCGAGAGGAACGGAGCCGGCGGGGCGATGGGGGCCAAACAAAGAGGATGGATTTCAGGAGTGAAGACTAAACCTTCCTAAATCAGTTAGTCCTGAGCCCAGCCTGACCTCTAATCTGCTCATCCGGCCTTTGAAGCGTGCACTTCAGGGGGAGGAAAACTGATCGGCCAAATGTCCCTCTCTTAAGTGACAAAATGCCCCGAGGTGACACACACACACACACACACACACAATGAATGAGGTAAAAACACTCCTGACTTTGTCCCCGATGTGAAGACAGCTGCAGCTCTGTGTCTGATCAGACCACCTCAGTCGAGTTCAACACAAGTCCAAGACCAGATCTGTTAGAGTCAAGGATAAAAGGCCGACTGATCACACAGCTCATCAGACTGTTGTATCATCCCCTGACCTCTGTGACCCACAGGAAACATGCTCATGCTCTGTTACATGAGGATTTTTTGGGAAACACAACTTTCTTTCTTTCTTTTTTTTTAATTCACACCAGCAGCTTCTTCAGAAATTTCATCATCATTTCTTCATTAAACCTGCTCTAAATGGTTTTATAATGAAAATAATGAAACAAACTGTGACAGTGAACGTCTCATCAAACAGCTGCTTGGTTTTAAAGTTTGGTCACTTTCTGCTTTTTTTTTTTTTTTTTTTTTTTTTTGTCTTATTGAGGAGAGAGAGGACAAGCCCCAACAAGAGCTTAGAGGATTAAGTTCATTCTCACTGCCAGTCTGACACACACACACACACCACACACACACACCCTTTCAAGAGCGAATGTAGTCAATGGAAAGACCTCATAAGTATGGAGATACAGCGCTCAGTGTGTGTGTGTGTGTGTGTGTGTGTGTGTGTGTGTGTGTGTGTGTGTGTGTGTGTGTGTGTGTGTGATTCAGTCCAGTGAACACTGAAACGTCCTGAGGCATCAGACTGCAGCCAAAACTGAAACTGAAGCTTCCTCGTTAATTGAATCAGACTTGATGAGTGAGATTTAAAGAAGCTACCTTTACTACTGTTTTTTGCTGTAGCATTAATTAGCAGATGTTTATTCTGCTAGTCTTCTAGTAGTCTTAAAATCAGCATCAGAATTCATTTCCTCAGTCACCAACAAACACCAATGTTAACTCTTGCCTCAACCAAGTCTTCTGAAGTTAGCCTGCTAACCAGCTAGCCCCAACTCGTCATCTGAAATAAGCATACTATCAAACTAGCCCCTGCCCATCCTCTGAAGTCTGAATGCTAGCTGGACTGTCTAATGAAGTTACCAAAGTCGCCCTGCTAACTAGCTAGTCCTAGCCATCAACTGGCCTTACCACTGCTAGCTATGCCTCATTTATTTAGTTGCCATATCAACCAGCTGAAGTCAGCATGCTAACCAGCTATCCTTGGCCCATCTACTGAAGTTACCATGCTAACAAGCTAATCCTGGCTCCCCCACTGAAGTTACCATGCTAACAGGCTAGTCCCAGGCCCAGACCATCTCCTGAAGTCACCATGGTGAAAAGCTATCCTTGGCCTGTCTACCAAAGTTAGCATGATAACCAGCTAGCTCTGGTCCCTCTACTGATATTTGACTTCTAATGAACTAGTCGTAGCCCATCTACTGAAGTTAGCATGATAACCAGCCTTACAGTCTGTTTATAAGGTACAATACTGACCCCTGGCCTGTTCTTTGTTGTTACCAAGCTAACAAGCTAGCCCAGTCTGCCATAGCATGCTAAACATACTGTCTCATCACTTTCTGATAGTGACACAGGCCTTGTCCATACTAATATGTTTTAAGTCTAAAATGTTTTACGATGTTAAATTACAGTTGTTCCATCAACAAGTGTTTTAGCTTCAGACATGCTGGTTGCTAAGTGGTTTCTGGTTGATTTTTTCAGGTCTATTCTGGAGGGACACCAGGATGTCGAGGTGTGAGGTCACACTGAACACTGTCTCTGTGTGAATTTGGTTTAAATGCTCTATAATTGGATAAAAGAAGCTTGGGAGTGTTTTGTCCTTTGTCTTTTGTGATGACAGACACAGAGTAAACTGGATGTTCCTGCAGTGACATTTCAGCACAGATCAGTGTGAGGATCCCAGCCTCTTGAACCCTGCTCTCTGTCCTCAGACCACCCTTTGGGGATAATACACCACCTCTCCACCAGCAGCCTCCATCTCATTAACAGCTCCTCAGTCCCAATCAACCCCGTCCTTTCTCTGTGGCGTTTGCCCTCGGTATTATCTCTGAGCTGAGAGCAGATCATCACGGCGGAGCCTCCTTGATGAACAACAGAGCTTGTTAAAACCTCCTCGCTCCCAGCAGCTCCTTTACAAGTGTGAAAAGATCCCACAAGGATTCATTAAAGCCTCTGATGAGCAGACTGTAGCCTGAGAGAGAACCTGAGAGCGGTTTCAGAAAGTCCCCTCATCACTTTATCCTCACTGAGACCACGATGCAGGAAGAGGTGAGAGAACACCTGTCGAGTCTTGGACTCTCCTGGGTCCAGGTTGAAATCACTGGCAGTTT
Source organism: Caranx melampygus (assembly GCA_019059645.1). Lineage (NCBI taxonomy): Eukaryota > Metazoa > Chordata > Actinopteri > Carangiformes > Carangidae > Caranx > Caranx melampygus. Next base: position 49,198 of record JAFELL010001719.1, read on the forward strand.
TAGCCTCTTTTTAAAGGTGCAAACATTTACCACACTTCACCCAAACACGCTAAGAATTATTATTGCTGTTGTTTGTTATCTGTAAGACGGAGGACAAACTGTATTAATTACAATCCTGCATGTGTGCACCTTCAGTGTTGGTGGTCTGCGATCAGCAAAGTGTCTGTTTTTCCACTCTCCAGAGCAGCAACATATAACGGACTGACAGGTCGTCATCAGCGAGGTGGTCGGTACGTCTGGACTCACAGCGTGACATGGTCAGGTGAAACCAGCAGCACTCAGAGTCCTGGTCTCTGCTGGATCTCAGATCCTCACTCCTGTTGTGATGCTGTGATGAGAGAGACAGACTCTGGGGTTAAAAGTGATCCCAGCTCTTTGAGCAGGATTGAATCAGAGAGGTTTAATATCACCTCTGAGTCCGCTCACAAAAGCTTCCTGTGAGGCGTCAACAAAGAGCTCTTATCTCTGAACTGAAGAGGGATTCACTCCTTTCTCTCCCCTCAAACCCCTTTGACTTGTGGGGTTTGTGTTTTCTGTCTCACACTCAAAGGTGACTGACCCGCTGGGAAAAGAGGTGTCAGACGAGGTGCACAAACCACCGGATTAGAGAAGCAGAGAGGGCCGGGTGTGGGGGGGTGGGGGGTCTGGACTCTGGATCCAGATCACCAGCGTCCACACAGACACATAAATGTTCTGATTTGACTGATCACAAGTTTGAGAAACTCTCAATTTTACTTTGTCAGTTACAGGAAACTTTCATGCTACAGTTTGAGTGAATGAAGTGATTGTGTCAGAGCTTGTTGTTTTGTTGAGGTGTGGTGGTTGTGGTGGTTGTTTTGTTGCTCAGCTGATACAGGACAGAGGACAGAGGAGGAGGAGGAGGAGGAGATGGGCGACCTGCGATGACGAGGATTAAAGTTTTCAACAGTCAGGACATTCATTCTTTGCTGCTGCGTGAGTCCATGAACCTACATATGAGACAAAGACAGATTCATTAGCTCAGACTGTCAGACCCAGTTTACAGCAGAAACAATGCACCATTAAAACACACACACACACACACACACACACACACACACACACACATGCAGAGTAAGTGGACTTTAGGAAGTTGCGTTGAACTGATGGCAGCTTGATTTTGTTTTAATAACCATCCGCCCTCACTTTCTCTCACACTCTCGCAGAGGTCACACCCTCCAACCAGCATCTTGTATTCTCCTTCTTCTTCTTCTTCTGCTGTTCCAATAGCAGCGGCGGCGTTCAGCAGGAATAATCCCGCTGATGACCTTGCTTTGTCACGCGAGGTCTCCGAGTGTGCGAGGTGGACGAACAAAACAAAACGTGCAGAGAAAAAAAGAAAAAAGGCTCACATTAAATCCAGCACAGTGCTCGTCTATACTGTGACCTCTGACCTCTGCTGAGTGAGGGAGGGGGAGGCAGTGTGTAGTGATGTTGAGCTTTTCTTGTCTCCTTCATTTTTTTTCTTTCTTACGGCTTCGCTCTTGTTTTGTTTCCATTGGTAATAACATCGAGCTCTGGGAACATGGAGGCCGAGCTAAAAGACTGTTCAGTGGTTTTATCTGACAATAAACACAAAAACAAAAACTCTGAAGCAGAAGAAAAGTTAATTCACATGTTTTTACTGTTTTGATCTCTGTGCTGCAGATTCACAGACTGGAGCTCCTCTTTCCTCATTCATCGGTTGAAGCTGCTGCTCTGATGTTCTCCTACGGTGCAGGATAAGGGACACATTTTAGAAAACTGAGAATTCAACAGAAGCTAAAAAATTATCTGGGAGCACAGGAGCTGTTTCTCTTCACATCATCAGGAGCTCACTGATGTGGTCCAGGCTTCTTATGGACGTTCTCCATGCAGGTCTCCCACCTGGTCTGGAGACACCGTGAGATCATCCTCCATCATCTGTAGCTGGACATGTCTCTCCACGTCCCTGCCCACTCACAAGTGAGTGAATCACATAAAAGTGAGTGGGTTTTCTAACAACGAACAAAAATCAAATGTCTTAAACCAGTGTGAATATACAAACACCAGTGGAGAAGAAAACATCACCGTTCATAGACAGACACAGTCTGCTTCATCCCTCACCTGCTGTTCTCACTGTGGCGTCAACACAATGTTTTCGTTGGGTTTGATTTGTTGTTATGAGACGAAAGACTTTTTTTATTGATTTGTTTGTTCATTTCATCATTTACTTGACACATACAGCTCCACAACTGGACCGGCACTGGACTGTTACCAGGCAACACGCAGTCAGTACTCAGTACTCTCACCTGCACACGAGCTGCTTCTTCCATGTCACCTCAGGTGTGCTCTGATTATTAACCATTACCACTAATCAATGGTAACAGCACTGTTTAAGCAGATCAATACATATAGTCTTTAAGTCCCAGTGCACATGAGCTGCCTCTCAACAGTCAGTTTATTGATGTTAACGTTAAGGTTTTATATTGATTATGGCTGCTGCAACATGCAGGTGTGTTTGTTTTCAGTTTGACCTCCAGATAAAATTCATGTTTAACTTTGTTGTTGACATGAACCAACTCATGTCCTCATGTGTGTGACACACACACAGACACACACACAGACATCCATTCATCCCTGAAGAAGACCACACGACTTGGTCAAAAGCTCCAGAGGTAGTAGCCAATCAGAAACCAGGATTTTATGTTGCTGTGGCAAAAAAAGAGCTGACTATACAAACACACACTTGTTAATATCATGCCAGTGTGTGTGTGTGTGTGTGTGTGAGTGTCTCCACTCTCTCTCTCTCTCTCTCTCTCTCTCTCTCTCCAGTCTTAATTGCCTCGGTCGTCCACTCTGTCTCTCTGCAGATGTCTCGCTCCTTAATTTGCGTACAGAGCAACAATCAGCCCCATCTGTCCCCGTTTTTACTTTCCTCCTCCTCCCCCTGAAAAATCACCTCTCTGCCCCCCTCCCTCCTCCCCCCTCCACTAAATCTCCTTAGTAAGTCCACCATGCTCTCCTTCACACACATACAGACACACACATGCACACACACACACACACTCCTCCTCCCATACAGAACCTTGTCAGTGGCGTGGGGATTGAAAGCCAATCAAAAAGCTATAGAAGAGTGCTTTGGTGTGCAGGGACACAATCGGGGGCCGGTGGGGGCCGGTCGGGTTGGGTTGGGTTGGGTTTGGTTTGGTTGTGGAGGTGAGGGAGGGAGGTGGGAGGGGGCCAAGGCTCTGAGGCGGGGGCCCCCCCACCAGCTCTGTGTTTGTGGGCTGCAGGGTCCTGTCAGCCGCTGTGAAAGAGGCTCAGAGAAAGGGGGACAGATGGGAGGACTTAGAGGGAGGAATAATCACTGCATCGTCCTCCTCCGTCCGTCCATCCATCCGTCCACCCATCCGTCCGTCCACAGGCAGGACAGTGGACACAGGAAGGTGACGCAGGAGTTTTGTTTCCAAAACAAAAATGAGAGGTGACTGTGATACAGTTGTTTAAACCTGGAGGTGTCACAGGAGAGGTTTTACTGATCGTATCTCTGAAGTCTCAGCTGGTTTCTGCTCTTATTACTTATAAATACCATCATCAGACAGCTGTGTGTTACACTGTCTCAGGCTCATATCACTTCCATGTCCTTCAACCAGAAATTTAATCAACTGATTTCAGGTTCCTGCCCTCGAATCGCCCTGTTTTTCTGACATCTGGGACAAAAAAGAATATATATTTTTAAATGAATGTGTTTTACACATCTGACTTAACAGGAGGCGTCAGGTGGTTTAGAAGTCAGGTTTGTTTAATGTACCCACATTTACAAGAGCCTGAAGTTCAGCTCGTCACTAAAATGTCAGTATAAGGGTGTTAAGTTAACGCAATAATAACACAAGCTCATTTTAATGTGTGATTATCCCAGGTTTTGTCGCTGCTGATAAAAATCATCTCAGTGATGAGTTCAGGTACAAAGTTATTTACAGTTACTGACAGTGTGACCTGAGTTACCAACAGAGTACGTCTCGACTCTATCAGACCACTTGAAAAATATCTCTTTAAGGTAAATGTTGAACAAATGAAAAATTAATTTGTGATTAATGGTGATTAACAAACGACACCCATGTGGTTTATGGTTGGTGCCAAAGTAGTGTGAGTGTGATCTGAACACGTTAAAAACATTTTCAGTTTCATAACGTGTCAGTTTTCTTCTCTTTTCTCTTTTTCATATGGCTAATGCCTGATGATTTTATTGTCATGTCGTTGTGATGGACCTGAAGGAACCCAGATACAGACTGGAGACACTGAAGGTCCAGTGAAAAAGACAATAACATGACTGAGGGTGAAAGAGAAAAGCTAAAGTGTCCAGGAGTAAATTGGAGTCCAAACAAACAAGGGGGTTAGGGTTGACGCCACTGGTGAAACACATGATGTCATCACAGGTAGCTGACCAAGACATTTCAAAATAAAACAGGAAACATGAACATCAAAACTCAACTCACATGTGCAACAGTAGCCGTGTTACATAAACTGTGACACAACATGGAAACAGACTGTGTGATCTCAGTTCAGTCTATGACGTCTACGTAGACCCACACCTTCAGGCTCAGGACAAAGTCGGGTAGTGAACCCAACAGCAGTGACAGCGCTCAGCAGCCTGGCGTCAGCTGATGAGGAGCAGCGTCTGCAGCACATTCCTGCAGGTTGTGGATGATTGATGCTCCTGTGCCAACATGTAAATCAGGTCAGCTGGAGCAGGACTGATGGGGTGATTGATGGCGTCTTTAACAGAGAACACAATCCCTGATGAGTCCCTCAGACTCGAGTGGTGCTTCTCTTGTGGAGCCTCTATCTGTGTTTTTACGCCTTTGTCCACGCTCTCCCAAAGTGAACCATTGAGACGAGTGAGTCCTGTGTTCTCCTGCAGCCGCCTTTGTCAGCCTCACAATGACCATTCAGCTCTGTTGGTGGTAGAGCTGCTTTTCATCTCTCACTCCAAACATTGCAGCAGTGGAGCATGAGGCCGGAGAAGATCCTGCACAAAAACACACACACACACACGAGACCACAGAGAGACACGATGGCGGCTTCATGTGCACGAGACACGAGTGTCAACACCACATTTCACACATGGTGAAAACTCACCTGTTGAGCTGAAAAATCCATTTTTATCAGTTCATGATTCTCAATAAAAAAACAGCTCCTGTAACCATGTAAAACTGAAAACATACATTATGTACATGCTAGTGATTCTTTGGCCCCTGTTTATTATAATTTTTATTTATTTCAACCACAACGACGGTGAGTGACAGTAACAGACCACCTACCTGTCAGTCTGATCTAATGCTCCTCCACTATGTCTCATGAAACTTTTGGTTTTCTTCTTTCTAATAACAGACATTAGAGCAGGGTGAACGTCCTGTACTGATTCAGTGCATTTTAGTTTTCACTACAGGATGATCTTGTATTATATGGGATGGTCCAGTATCCAGTATCATCAGTTTATTCATTATGTGAAATTATGTTTTAGGCACTTCCTGTGTAATTTCTGTGCATTTATTGGCCTTGGGCTTGGCCTATATCCAAAGCGCTACCCATCTGGATGTGTCAACCCCTCAGCTCCACCGTTCCTGCATCTTACATGACACTTCCTGATAAAGTTACTGATAATGACACAGAACACAAGTCATTGTGATTACAGATACAAACACGTCTGTTCATTAAAGGAAAACAAGCTCTTCTACAGATCTTGTTGATCAAACAGTAACATATTTGCCCCATGTGTGATTCAAACCTCAGGCCTCCTGATCCTGGCATTAAGTCCCGTTTCTTACTGGAACTGATCCATCAATATGTTTATTGATCTGATGGGTCAGAGGAGAGAAAGAAGCAGTGTATTCACAGTCTGCAGTGTTTCTCTTTGATCAGAGATGAACCTGCAGATGCAGCAGTTTGAACTGTCCTCAGATCAGCCTGCAGCACTGCATCCCCTCCTCCTCCTCCTCCTCCTCCTCCTCCTCCTCCCCAGACCTCACACTTATCTGTCTCTCCGTCCTTTCACCCTCTCTCTCTCTCGCTCTCTCCTTCACACTTGACAGTCGGCTGAGTTCGGACTGTGTCTGCTGTGAAAGGCCTTTGTGTCGCTCGGCTGCGCGTGTTATCCTCCGTGGCCTCTTGTGTCAGTCACAAGAGGTCTGAGGAGCCGGAGGGGCCGGAGGGGCCAGAGGGGCCGGGCTGAGAGAGACCTGAGCCCAGGGCCCCGGAGCTGGCCCGCGGCCCGGAGCGGCCCCCTTTCTCCAGTCACGGTCTCGTCTCTTTCACTGACAGTTTGTTCTCAATTAGATATCTTTTGTCCCAGAGTGAAAGCCTTCAGCTGACTAACTCCGCGCTGCCATCTGGGGAGGGCTTTCTGTCCGCGTGAAGAGATGGCATCCGTGCCATAATGCCGATGTTTCGCCTCTCTGCGGACCCCTGCCGTGACGCTCTTCATACTCTCATTTTGGCTTTTTCAATGCTTCGCCTTTCAGAGCAGCTGAATAGCACTTAACTAGCTTTTTAAAACTTCCTCGATATCTAAATCTCATTGAGACGCTGCTCAGACAGTCAGGAATGTGCTGACAGTCTTGATGCTGCAGCTCAAACTTTATTAAACCAACACAGCCCAACAGTTATGTCATAGTCGCCATCATCTTATATGATCAGGGAAAATATTTTACATGAACAGAAGCAATAACATAGAAAAAAAAACCTCGACATTATGTTTTTACATTACATTTTTCTCAGCTTATGTTACATCTTGTTCGTGTACCTTACAGGTTTTATATACATCTCATCATTTGTGCTATCAGAGTGATGAAGTCGCATCAGTCGTGGTCTTCATCAGTCTCAGTTTCCAAGTGTTTTGTTGGACCCTGGCAGCTCCGGGCCGGGCCCCCTGTGGTCCTCACACCAGCCTTTGGAAACCATGCTGATGTATGTGAACAACAGATGGCTGTGTGCAGTTTGTCTTCATGGTGTATTGCAGGTCAGAGTCGTATCTGTGTGTGTGTGTTGCATCCATTTGTTCATTTGTTGTGTTAATTCTCTGGTTAAATCTTTTGACCAAAACACGCTCGCCGTTCATTGCTCTCAGAGACTCGTCACTTTATCATTTCATCTTGTATTCAGACTCACTGCACATGAATACATCTGCTACTTTAACAGTTAATGGATGATGGAACAACCTCAACATGTTCAAACTAATGTGAGGAACAACAACCTGCTTTTATCTGCAAAAATGAGGACATACGCATTAAAGACTGAGCAGCAGTGATTTGTGTTACAGACATGTGACGTGTTTGTTTTTGTTTTTCAGAGACAGTGAAGTTTCACGCAGGTGTGACTGACTTTTGTTTAACGGTAAGATCTACAGGCGTCCCACAGGGCTCAGTTCATGGTCCTCTACCGTTTATTAACTAAAGAAGAGAACAAACCAAACTAAACCAAAAATTGAATCAGAATCTGTCACATAGACAGTTCTCTGCACAATGAAGCATTTTACAATGAGATATTTGACTCTTTTTTTTCTTTATCAGTGGTATTCAAATTTATGTGATTTTTTTTATGTTTATTTAGGATATTTTGTTAGGATTTTGTTTTGTGTTACCATTCTCACTCACATAAAAGAGAAAAAATCGATTACTTCTCCCACCTTTGCAACTTCCTGAAAAAACAAGAATTTAATTTTGATTTTTCACCAGGATTTAAAGTTTCAGAAAAGTTGTATCGTTTTGAACGAAGCAGAGCTGGAGATCTGGAGACAGAAATCTGAGCTGACATTTACATGTAAAGGGTGACTTGTTGAATCGGTGTCGTCGCCTCATGTGACTTGATCCTCACTGAACACACAGTTTAAACACACACACACACACACGATCCAGCAGTGAAGCTGCAGTTTGGTCACACGATGCAGCGACGGCTCATCACCACAAATCTGAGCTGATCCCCAGAGAGCGAGTGAGGTCGAGAGAGATAGAAGGAGGACAGGAGAGAGAGTGAAGAGGTAGGGAGGGGGACTACAGACTACAGGGATTAGGGATGTGTTAGGGTGAGAGTGTGTGTGTGTGTGTGTTTTGGGGGGGGGGGGTAAATCTGATTTTAAATATGCAGAATGAAAAGGAAATGAAAGTCTGGGAAAGTTTGTAGAGATGTGAAAGATGTGCTTTTTAGACAAGATGAGTTTTAGATGAGTTGAGAAAATAAAGAAGAAGAAGAAGAATTTAGTTGAGGAAAAGAAAAAGGTCAGCGATTGTCAAAGTAAAAAAAAAAAAAACTGGGAAAGATATCTGAATTTGTTTTTAATGATTTTTTTGGCATTAAGTAAACAAGAAGTAAAATAAAACAGAAAGCGTGAGACTAAAAGAAGGAAGAAATAAAGAAAGAAAGAAAGAAAGAAAGAAAGAAAGAAAGAAAGAAAGAAAAAAAGAAAAGTCTTCTGGGATTGAGTAAATCCTCTGAAAGTCTTTAGGTTGGCGATTCCCAACCTGGGGTCAGGACCCCCCAAGAGGCCCAAGATAAATCTGAGGGTCAAATGATGATGAAAAGAAAAACCACAAACAAACTGATGCTGTTGATGGTGAAAAGTTTAATTTTTCAGTCAAACATCAATATTCAGACTTTAGAAATAATCCAGGACCCTCTCTGTTGATGAGGAGACGTCATGTCGGGTCCAAACCCTGAAGGACGAGTTGGAATCACTCAGAACAGTTTGATTTGTAGAAATGATCTCAGCTCTGACAAATACAGATTTCATATTTTTTATGACTATGTTTGTTTTGTGCTTGCACACTTTCACTCTGTGACTTCCACACTCTTCTAAACTCCAGGAAAAGAAACTGGGCTGGAGGAAACGTGCAGCAGCTGCAGAGGAGGCAGCAGGTAAATGTGTCCCAGTCTCTCACCTGGTGGAGTGGGCACCATTAAAGGGGCAGTAGGTGTTGTTGGATGTGGGGTGGAGTGGAGCTGGATGTGTTTTTATCAGTGACTTCTACACTTTTGAAGGACGTCAACCTAAACAAAATATCCGTTTTGAAAATGCCACATGTAACACACTGACTGCGTTTCACTCACACACACTGACGTAAAAAACTTCTCTTCTGCTTCTGCTTCTGCTTCTGTTCACCGTGGCTGAGCTGGTCGTCCTCTCTCTCCTGTCTGTCAGTAACGGGCTGAAACACCAAATACATGTAATAAAAAACTGTTGGTTGTGAAGGTATTAGAGGATATTTGAGGTGCTGTGGGGGTGGGCAGTGGTCACATTTCAGGGGCAGCCCCCCACAGCGTCGGCTCGGCTCTGAAGCTCCGCCTTTTGTTTGCCATTTGTTTACCTTGCTCGGCCGAGGTGCGGCAGAGAGGGACAATGAGGTGGTGCAACAACAGCTCGGCCTGAATGAGGCGGCGCTCCTTTATCCGCTGCCCCCTGAACGCGGCGCACCTCACAGGGGCTGGTGATTAAGAGCCCGACAGGCCACCTCGGGCTCAAAGGCACAAAGGAAGCTGCTCCACTTATCCAATAAAAAAAGTGTCCCACACAATCAGAGCGGGCGGCGTCCTGCCGACATCACACTCCACTGATCAGTGGAAGGACGGAGGATAAAGAGGGAGCACTCCAACCGACAGACTCCCATCCATTCAGACCAAGAGGGGGCAGGGTGGGGGGGCTGGTAGTGGTGGTGGTGGAGGGGGGGTCAGCTTGTTAACTCCTCACTGAGGACACTGAGAAGCTTCAAGTGTGTCAAAGCCTTTTAAGTGACTGTTACAGAAAGAGGAGCAGTGAAGGGAGAGGCAGAAACTCATGGATCTGAGCTCAGTCCTCACCTGAACCATCAGTGTTTATCAGGGACACCTGTGCCATTCATTCAATCAACCAATCATGTTGCAGCAATGTGTTAAATCTGGCAGATCCAGGTGAGGAGGTCAACTATTTAAGATGGTTCATTGACAAACTCTGCTGATGGCACCAGGCTGTGCCTCAGTCTGTGGTGGAGCGGTACCAGATTCGGGTTGGGTCCCCCAGTCTCTCTCTACATTTCCTGTCATACCTCCACTGTCTTATCTAGTCGAGGCGAAAATTCCCAAAAAAGATAACTTAAAAGAAAAAGACTAGCTCGGACATATAGACGAATCTGATGCTGCAAAAAGAGGATCTAAAGAAGAGGCAAAGGAAATCTAGTTATGTAGGAGGTACAGGAGGGAGGGGAAAGGTGGTTGGGATGTAAGGATGAAAAGAAGAGGAATGACTGGTGAGAGGAGGATACAAGGAAAGACGGAAAGAGACAGGAAAGAAGGAATTCAGATGAGGGAGAAGTCAGAGGTGAAAACAGAGAGGGAGGAGGGGAGGGAGAGAAAGGAAGAAAAGGAGACAACCCAGACACATGATGATGATGATGATGATAATGATGATGATGAAGGTTAGGGCAGAACTGAGGGGGGAGGTCCAAACCTGAAGGTGAATCCTGGGTTTGTTGTTGTGGGTGTAATCCTGAGCGGTGGAGGTGAAGGTGGAGGTGGGGGGGGGTGTAGCTGGGAACGGAGCGTCTCTACCAGCTGCATGGCAAAAATAAAAGCCCCTCCCCTTCCTGCTCTGTGGTACAAAGGATGAAAGGGTGAGTCCTGCTGGGTGGCACCAGCTCCAGGTGACCACAGCAACCTGACCAGCTCGCTGAGCTGCTCCCTAATGTGTAAAACCATCTCCCGTCGTTGTATAGAGCCCATTTAAAACAGTTCCCAAAGAGCCAGGGGTGGTGGGGGTCTTGGAGGTGGTGGCTCAGGGTCTTTCTCTTGTTTTTTAACCCGACCACATAATCTCAGCCTTGGAGCGTCCACACAATGGAGCTGGTTGGAAGGTGGCACCGCAGAGGCCGGGCTCTAACTAGCGGTTGGAGCTCTCTGGGTCTAATAATAATACGGCGGGCTCGAGTTACATATCTGGGCTGAATGGGGTCGCCTCGCAGGACGCTTCAGGATACCGCTCCTCATTGTATGTGTGTTTTCACAGGACCAATTAGTGACAGCAGCTCTGAGACAGGCGGCAGGAACCTGCAAATAAAAAAAAAACCTAAACACGATGCTGCCAGGTCGCTTTTGTTTTAGCTCTTTATCCTGCAGAGACGGTGGCGATCAGCGTCAGCAACATCCCTGCGACGCTACGCTGCATCACCTCGACCAGATGTTAAATTATATAGTGAAAAGAACAATGGAAAAACAACAGAGGAAGCAGCTAAATGAAAGTAAAGTCTGCTCACACACCTTCTGTCCTGACATACACTATGGGGGCTCTGAGAGCTCAACACACTTCACCTGAGAAAACACATGGAAACTGACAAAAACACCAAGAAATGAATGAATATCTTCAACAGTTTGATGAGCTGCATGTACTCACAACACACAGAGGTGACTGAGACACATTTATTGTGAGGTATAAGTTTTGAAAACAGTCGACCTCTCTCCTCACCTCCACATCACACAGGTGTCTTGAATCACGTCAATCAAGTTCTGCAGAGTTTAACTGGACAAGAACTGCAGTAATGATGATAAGGTCTGGTACACCTTTCATTGTCCATGTCCATGCCAAGACACAAAATTGATCATGTGTCAATCATTTCAAAGGTGTCTGTTTGGTTTCCACCTGCACAGACAACAAGAGTTTTCGAACTGGATCAATTAGCAGAGTTTTTAAAAATCTTGTTTTCAGCGCTCTGAAACTCTGAAGTCCACGTCAGAAGAAACTCTCTCCCTCAAAGTGTGTCAAACTGAGTGTGTGTGTGTGTGTGTGTGTGTGTGTGTGTGTGCGCGTGCTTTTACAGCCCTGTGTGTCAGAGTTTAGTGAAGTCTTTTCACACTTAACAAAAAGCAGTGACTGATTTATTCTGATTGTTGAGAACAAAGAGGTTCAACAGTTCAACACAAGAAACTGAAGAGTTTTATTTCTTTGTGTTTCCTCTGAGGACTCATAATGACACATGCACACATGCCACACGCACACATGCACACATGCACACATGCACACACACTTTCCTCCTGTTGTTATTATTAGATATGTAAGGTCTGACCACTCAGACACGGTCACATCCTTAAACAGTAAAATGAGAAGAACACAAGGCCACCAACAGTGTAGAGGTCAGAAGTCAGAGGTCACATGGCCTGACAACAGGAAGAAATATTCCTGCAGGCTCACACTCATTGTAAAGAGAGAGAGAGTTGTTATTGTTGTTGTGATGGTCTCCGTGACAACCTAATAACTGACCAGCCATAAAACACAAGCCCCTCCCTGCATGAACCTGAGGACAGGAGTCAAAAGGTCATCAGGTAGAATTGACCTCACCTGAGCAGCAGCCATGACCAGAGATGCTCCAGGTCTCTAAATGATAAGGAGCTTCAGTGCTTCCTATCCCACAATTCCTTGCTGTTGGAAAACCTGCAGTTCTTCTACTGACCACCAGAGTGTGAATCCCATTGACTCTAATGTTAAAATGTAAAATCTTGAAGCAGTAATAAACATGTTTACATCGGCCTGGTACAGAAAGTATTTTATGGTGCGTTTAATGAGAACTTGGAAGTTGGATTTCCAAAGTTACTAGTTGACTTCATTATCAGAAACACCCCTCAGAGGAACTTCAGTAACTCCGAGCTCACAATCCAAGATGGCCGCTCTGTGAATTAACAGCAAATTAAAGATGAACTTAGTCTTGTTTTTGTGTCATTAAATGAGTTGTACTGACAGTACTGTGCAGCTTCTATCTGTAGACATCTATCTGTAGTTGTTTTCATACACAAACTATCATGCATTGTGTTGCTAACAGCTGGTATTAGCTAGCAATGCTAACAACAAAATCAGCTAACAAGAGGCTTGATTTTCTGACTTGTTACCAACTTTTTACGTGGTCAACTGATGTGACATCATCCCAGCTCTGACCGTTGACGATGAAACACAGCGTTAGTCTCTTCGGTTAACTTCCTCCACGACATTATGACCGTAAAGGGCGGAGTCCACACTGCCAAGTTGGCGATGGTGGAGCAGCTCAGTCTGAGAGGCTACGTCCATCTTTATTCACAGTCTCCTGAAGATAGACAGGTGGTGTTGTCTGACCTAACCTGATCTCTCCCCCTCTCTCTCACACACACACACACACACACACACACACACACACACACACACACACACACACACAAAGTGAACAATGACTGTGCAGTTTTCACTTTCATCGTTTCTTAAAACCACACATTTCTTCGTTTTTTTTCATCCTCATCAAAGTCTAAACTCTTCTCTCCATCTCCCCTTCTGTCTCCCCCCTTCCTCCCCTAACTTTTCCCCTTCTTAGTCTTTTACCCCCCCAACCCCTCCTCCACTCCTCCACTCCTCTCTCCGCCCTGTCGGCATCACAGAACTTGCAATTACAGCCGATTTCCAGCTCCCAGTGGAACTAATGTGATAAAATCTTAGAAAAAGACACGGTGGACAAAGAGACAGAGATGTAGCCGGGCGCAGGGGTGGACGTGGTGGTGGTGGGGGTGTGTGTGTGGGGGGGCTCAGTCAAGGCAACAAGTGCCTTTTTGGGGTTTTTTTGGGAGGGTGGGAGAACCTAATGGATTTTCCAAGGAGCTTTGCCAGATCTCCTGCCTGCCCATTCAGGATCAGCCTTTTGGCTGCCAGGCGGCACACTTCGGCCCCCTGTTGGCCTCATGCCCCCCCCCTCCCCCCCCACGATGCACCCATCACTGGTGACCCCCCTCACCCACCCACCCCCCCTCCTTGCAGGACTAAAGGCAGCAGATGAGACAGGTGTCAGAGGTGAGACCCTCAGGTGACGCAGGCTCTGAGCTGATCTGTGGTCAGATTTAAGTCTCTGCTGGGCTCTCGTTCGGTTTCAGAGACGTTCCACTTCATGTCTGACGGATGGAGTCACCGTTACCGTGACAGCAGGTGTTAGTCACAGTCTCACCTTCACCTGTCCGTCCTCTGCTTCAGGTGGTGAAAGGTGAACTTAGTAACATAGGGAGAACTCTGAAGAACATCTGGGGATGTGGAGCTGGAGGATCAGGTTCTTCTTGTCCTGCTGTGGTCTGATGGACGGAGGAGATAAATGTAGTTCTTCTTTGTTAATGAATCACACAGTCGGTGCTTAATGACCTGAAACCTAGAGCTTCACCTGAACCTGCTCCAACCTGGTTCTATCATCTCCTATGCTCTGCCCTGTTTTACACTTTGTTTCACAAATCAGGGCCTGTTTTATCAGAATTTAGTATTGATTTATATTTTTGTTTGTTTGTTTTGACATTTTTCCTTAATTTGAATCAGAGGGTGAAAAGAGAGGATGATGTGCAGCAAAAAGGTCACAGATCGGCCTTGAACCCACTGGAGCAAGACAATAACACAAACTGAATGAAAATCATAGATTGTTCATGCTTTTAATCCGAAAGTGGTTACTATCCATTCATCCTTCTTTTCCTATTAGCTCACAAAATACACACAGACAAGTTATATTATGTTGTTGATAGCTTTGAACGCAACACAAAAGCTTCAAGTGTTACTATAGCAACTGTCATTAGCTTCTATAAGAAGATAATTCAAAGTCATTAAAAGTTGTTTCTACTCTTTGAAATGCAGCTGTGTAGGTCTGCAGGACACACACACACACTTCAGTTTGTACAGTTTCTATTGTTTTCTCCTCAGTGATCAGAGCTCAGTAGAGTCCAGTAGACGTGGATCAGGCCTGCTGCTCGTTGTGGATCAATACAAGTCATTAGAGGTTTCAGGTGTCTGTGGATCAATGTAGAGATTTCAGCTTAAGTTTCCCTCCACAGTTTTTAGACTGGAGGATATTTCTGTGTGTGTTGATCGGCTGAGGAGGAGACAGTCTGAAAACCAGTTTCAGGTCTGGAACTGGGATCTGAGATTTTAGGATCTGGTCTGTGAGCAGAGCAGGACTAAGTCTTCAGCTCCTGTCGCAGCTGCAGCCGGACTCTGAGGGGGTAAGACGATCCTTGCTGCAGTAGCTGGAGGTCAGAGGAGTGCGACCGCTGCCAGTTGTTGAGTTGACCTCTGACCTCTGGAGGAGGGATAGGGGAGGAGGGGTGAGGAGGAGGGGGAGGGTGAGCATGAGTCTCCTTTTGTTGGTGAAGCACATACAGTTTAGAGCCTGGATAGACACAGCTTTTGTCTGAGAGGGTTCAGGTTTGCTCAGAGACACTTCAGCAGTGATTGGTCAGTAAAACTCTCCGAGAAGCAAACTCATCAATGATTACGATTTGCATTTCTTCTGTATACAATATACACACATGGTCTGGTTCTGAAAATAAATCAACTTTACACTCAGTTTATTCTTCTTCTCTGGTTTAAACTGTGTGGTTGTGACAGGTGAGTCGATCTAGTGATGTCACATGTGTCGTTGGTTGTATATGAGTAAAGTGTCCAGATGAATAAAGTGGTCAGTGATGATGCACAGGTAATCCTGTTTAAAATCCTGTTTAATCCCGTTACACCTGAAGTGTCCTCAGGTGAGTCGGAGCGACGGCCGTCAGTCAGAGCTGAGTCCGTGCTGCCTTCAGGTACCTGAAACTCTGACCTCTGACCTGCAGTGGGACACACTCGGCAGGAAGTGACTGCATGGTTTCAAATGTACATGACCGCCAGCTCCCTGAAGAGCAGAGGGGGAGGGAGGGGTGAGCGGAGGAGGAGGAGGAGGAGGAGGAGGAGGAGGAGGAGGAGGAGGGGGACGTCCTGTCAGAAGGTTTAGGTGATTTTTTTTTTTTTTTTTTTTTTTTTGGGAAGGGTTTGATGTCCACAGGCGACCTCTGCATCTTTAGACCCTCCACTACACTGTGTCTATTCTCTGCCCCCCCACCCCCCCCACCTCCTCCTCACCCCCTCCTCACCCCGACCTCCGGCCAGTTTAGCAGCCTTTTATAGCTGAGAAGAAGAAGAAGAAGAAAGAGTCAGTGTGGCACAGTGAGCACTGATGTGAGATCTATCTATCTATCTATCTATCTATCTATCTATCTATCTATCTATCTATCTATCTATCTATCTATCTATCTAAAGATAAAATAGATTTTGTTTTTATGTTGTTTAATAAACTTGTGTGTAACTAAAAATCAGCTCCAGTGAATTTCATGTCAGATCAACACACACACACACACACATGCACACACACACACACTGAGCTGTCAGCTGCTCTTGACTGATGCTGCAGGCTTCAGCAGGTGCTGCACAGTTTTATCTCGGTGTAATAAGATAAACTGACCTGAGAGCAGCTTCATGAGCTGATGGATGTGTCTCCTGCTCTACCTGCCTGTTACACACCTGTGCGTTTGTGTGTGTGTGTGTGTGAGATCAATATGCAGGGCAGGTGTCTTCATTCATATCTGTGGGCTTTTACTTCACATCAGTTGAACAACACGACGTGTTTAAGACGTTGAGTCAACGCAGAGTGAACTTTCATTTCCACCTTAAAAGGCTCTTTAACCATTTATGGTCTTGTTAAGGTGGAATCATCTGCAGTCAGTGACTGAAGCTGTAAAACACAGAACTCAACTCGTTCAATCAGAGTCTGTTTGATCGTCTGGTTTCAAACTGTAGTTGCTGTTGTTTGCTACAGGAGCTGATGAGGGTCAAAAAGAGAAGATTTAACAGAAACAGCAGATTCTTCAGCACAGATCAATATATATTGATTTTCTGATGATTGTTCTGTTGTGAAAATCCCGTTGTCATGGTTACCTGCTGACTCTGGTGCTACTATTTAAACTTTAAACTGACTTCTGATTCGACGACTGAGAAGTGTGTGTGTGTGTGTGTGTGTGTTGTGTGTGTGTGTGTGTGTGTGTGTGTATGGGGGGTGGGTTGGGGGGGGTGGGGGGGTTGTAAAGGGATCTGGATTTAGGATTTAGGATGAGGGGTCCACACTCCAAACCCTGTGTGAGGATTAACCCCCCCCCGTCCCCCTCCCTCTCACTCTTTGAATCTGCAGCAGTTGCCAGTTGATCTGTTGTCATGTCACGTGCACTGTGGGTAGTGAGGGTGTGCACGGGAGCTGCACACCTGTGTGTGTGTGTCCTTGTCCTCTGTGGTCTCTTCCAGCGGTGGCGCCGTAGAGAGACTCAGGTTCATCCTCTGATGAGTCTCACTGACCTTTGACCTGTCGCTGATTCTCTGTTGAAACATGTTCTGATCTGAGATGTCTGACCTGCAGCTGATTTATTTTCTACTTTGCTCTTTAGAGGACGAAGCTGTTCATGATCTACGGTGGCTTGTGAAGGGCCACTGCTAACCCTAACCCTACACCATATTTAAACACACTGACAGTAAACCATCTTCTTCTTGTTTATTTAAATGTAGTTTTCCTTTTTATTTATATTCCTCGTTCCTGTTTTTTGTTCTTGACCTTAATGTGACTCATGACGAAATGGTCCAGTCTAAACCGGTTTATTTTAAAAGAACATTTTTACAAACACATTTACCCCAACGTGCTGCACACAGAGAATTAAAAATACATACAAACACACAATAAACACACACATGAAACAAGAGTCACCAAACAATAAAAAGCCTGAAGATACGATTTAACAGCTTCCAGGTCGGGGGCCGTTTTCATGTGAGGACGCAGCTTATTCCACAGTTTTGGGGCCACAACTGAAAAGGTGCAGTCAGCCTTGTTTCCAGAGACTTGAAGAGATTTGTGACTTTTATTCATTTATAGAGAGGTTTTCATGACGGACACCTAACAAAACAAACAGACAGTAAAAACACCACAGTGGAGTCTGATCATGTGAACAGGTTGAAATAAAATCTAAGATCTGAAGAACCACGAAGCGCTTCTCTTCTTCTTCTTCTTCTTCTTGCATGGTTTTTTTTTTTTTTTTTTAATCAGACACGGACTCAAACATGGAGAAGCTGCATCAGCAGCTACTGAGATGCTGTTAATGCATGAGTGCACATGCACAGGCATTCACACCACCTCACACACACTCACACAAACTCTGGTGTCTTTGTGAACATCGGATCTGATTTCAAACCTCTCGTCTCTGACAACTTTTTCTGTATTTCTTTCTCTGGGGGCTCTCGTGTTGTGGAGAGCTGTTAGCCGTGAAAGGGGGGCAAAGAAAACAGCGTAAAGCAGTGAAAAAGCCATTAAAAGAATATTTCCCTGCTCTCCTTTTGTGTGGCCTCTCCTCCGCCTCACTGCAGCACCAAACCACACAAACAAATGCAAATGGATCTGAAACTTTACACAGAAAGAGAGAGAGAGAGAAGTGAGGAGAGAGGGGGAGAGGGAGTGGGACCCCCGTTTGAGAGAGGGGCTGAATTGGCTCTGAAGGAGAGCCTAATTAATCTAAGTACAGCACCAATAGGCCCACTTGGAATTTTTTTCCACCCCCTTTATCTGAATGGAGGAGGGGAGGTGGAGGGAGGAGGGAGGAGGGAGAAATAAAGAAAAAGAGAAGAAAGGAAAAGAAAGAAAAGAGAGAGGGGATCAGGCCTCCACCTTTCTATCCAGGGACCCGCCTCATTCAGCCCCTCCATGTTTAAACAGCAGCAGCCCCCCCACTGGAATCAATCACTGTGATTTCACTCCTTTATTTTCGGGCCTCTCGTCCCGCAGCTTCACACTCACACTGTCCCTTCAGCTTCACCTTGAGCACAGAGAGAAAAACACAAACAAAAAACAAGTTGTGGATTTTTCCACTTTTTTTTTTTTTTTTTTTTTTTTATTTTTGCACAAAAAAAAAAAGTTTTTATCCTGGGAGCAGAGTGTGAGTGTGTCGGGCTGCAGTTGTAGCTGGTGTTGTCAGGTGCAGGGGTGGCTGCTGCAGAACAATGGCAGCAGAAGGCTGCAGATGAATGCTCTGGGTAAAATCAGTAATGGAGCTAAAGGGCATACGCCTGTGGGGAATTTGCCGGCTTATAAAGGAGCTTTAAGAGGGG